>CAUPSL010001403.1:70000-83383 GCA_963514005.1 Raja brachyura
CACAGGAGTTTTGAGTCTCTTCGGAAGATAGACACAAAGTGCTGGAGTAACTCAGCGGGACAGGCAGCATCTCTGGAGAGAAGGAATGGGCGACGTTCCGGGTCGAGACCCTTCTTCAGTCTTTACGACAGGTAGAATATGCGGAGTGGGGGAATAACACACTGCCCCCTCTTAATCTTTGTCCTGTGGCAGGGGGAAATCTGGATTAATTAAATTTACTGCTAATGTGTGCTTGTTTTTAAATGGAAAAGCTTAAGTGAAATTATAATGTGAAAGTACCTCACTTTTCCACTCAAATACAATTGTGGTTAATTTTTTAGAATTGAGCCATTTATAATATCTGGAGTCTGACAATGGCTTTGGCAATAACTCAGGATATGCTTGGCAGTTGATGAATTACAGTTTAAAAATTATTTCCACGTGCCATTTTCTGCAATTAGCCTACAGCCTAAAAAGACAATCATAATGACTACTCTACAGCAGTAATTAGCCTAATCCATCTCCATTCTGGGGAGCTCACAGATAAATGTCAACCTGCAAGTTTTTGCTATCAGTTAGACAATGGATTAATGGCTATAATTTGCCAGGAGCTGGCTTCACTTTGAAAGGACCAAGCCTCAATGGACCTCCAGTACATCTCAACAACCTCAGATCCCAACTTGCAAATCCCCTGGCCCTTCCTCCCACTTCCCCCTTTGATACTCCACTCAGACTCGCACAAAGTTCAGAAGCTCGCCACAGACACAAAGTGCCGGAAACAAGGAGATGCAGGTAGAGACGCGGGAAAAAAAAACTCAGCAGGTCAGACTGCATCCCTGGAGAGAAGGAATGGGTGACGTTTCGGGTCGAGACCCTTCTCCAGACCCTGAGGATGAAGATGAGGAACTGCAGATGCTGGTTTACAAAAAAAAAAACACAGAGTGCTGGAGTAACTCTGCGGGACAGGCAGCATCCCTGGAGAGAAGGAATGGGTGACGTTTCGGGTCGAGACCCTTCTCCAGACCCTGAGGATGAAGATGAGGAACTGCAGATGCTGGTTTACAAAAAAAACACACGGAGTGCTGGAGTAACCCTGCAGGACAGGCAGCATCTCTGGAGAGAAGGAATGGGTGACAATAGACAATAGACAATAGGTGCAGTAGTAGGCCATTCGGCCCTTCGAACCAGCACCGCCATTCAATGTGATCATGGCTGATCATCCACAATCAGTACCCCGTTCCTGACTCCGCTATCCTTAAGAGCCCTATCTAGCTCTCTCTTGAAAGTTCCAGAGAACCGGCCTCCACCGCCCTCTGAGGCAGAGAATTACACAGACTCACAACTCTCTGGGTGAAAAAGTGTTTCCTCATCTCCATTCTAAATGGCTTACCCCTTATTCTTAAACTGTTGCCCCTGGTTCTGGACTCCCCCAACATCGGGAACATGTTTGCTGCCTCTAGCGTGTCCAATCCCTTAATAATCTTATATGTTTCAAAACAATCCCATCCCATCCTTCTAAATTCCAGAGTGTACAAGCCCAGCTGCTCCATTCTCTCAGCATATGACGTTTCGGGTCGAGACCCTTCTTCATGATTCTTCTGCAGTTCCTTCCTACACAATCAGACCCTTCGGCCCAACTAGTCCATGTCCTCCAAGATGTCCATCCTAAGCTGATCCTATTCAATGTTTGGTCCACATCCCTCTCACAACCTTTCCAAATCTGTGGAATTCTCCGCCACAGAAAGTAGTTGAGGCCAGTTCATTGGCTATATTTAAGAGGGAGTTAGATGTGGCCCTTGTGGCTAAAGGGATCAGGGGGTATGGAGAGAAGGCAGGTACGGGATACTGAGTTGGATGATCAGCCATGGTCATATTGAATGACGGTGCAGGCTCGAAGGGCCGAATGGCCTCTACTCCTGCACCTATTGTCTGTGTTTCTATGTTTCAGACTGATTCCGTGCTGAATGGCTCTGTCACACCACACTGCTTGGCAGATGTCCACATGGAGGTATCTCCTTACCTGCAGGATGTGTCCTCCCACATGTAGCTCAAAGAGCTCAATGGCCAGAGACGTGGGACCTCTTCGTTGCTGAGTTCCTATTGCTGGGGACACAAGATGAGAGAGCATGAGTACCGACACACTCGACAGCATTCGCAGTCCCTACTGCATTTGGGGGAGAATATTCAATATTAGTTTTGGAGATACATCGCGGAAACAGGCCCTTCGGCCCACCGTGTCCGGGCCGGCCATCGGTCCCCCATTCACACTAGTTCTACGGGTGCAGCAGCATCAACGGAGCAAAGGAAATAGGCAAAGTTTCGGGCCGTAACCCTGAAGGAAATAGGCAATGTCTACCCTGCCATCCAATCATTGCTGATCTATCTCTCCCTCCGAACCCCATTCTCCCCATAACCTCTGACAGGGTGGGAAGATTGGAAACCTTCGCGTGGTCCGCCCTGTTTCGACGAATGCAATCGACTCGACGTGCACAAACACAAGATGAAATAGAACAAGTTGACCCACAACTTTAGGCCGTGCACGCCACACGCAAGATGGGAAGGCCAGCAGCATAATTAAGGACCAGTCGCACCCCGGCCAATCCCATAGTTATCCCATATTCGCATCTACTGCATACACACTAGGGCCACTTAACCTACAAACCCGCACGTCTTTGGAATGTGGGAGGAAACCCGGGCACCTGGAGGAAACCCACACAGCCGCCGGGAGTACGTGCAAACTCCACACAGACTGCATCCAAGATTAGAATGGAACCTGACTCTCTGGCACTGTGAGGATACAGCTCTCCCCGATGCCTAACTGAGCCTCTCATACTCCACAGACTGGTTTGTAGGTTAATTGGCATTAACCTGGGCTGAAGGGCCTGTTTCTTAAGTAAGTAAGTTTATTCACATACAAGGAATTTGCCTTGGTGCTCCGCCCACAAGTAACAACATGACATACAGTGACAGTTACAAATGACTCAGAAAACACTAAACATTAATAATAATAAAACATGAATGATAAAACACCATTGATCAAGCATGTGAACCAACAAAATACCAGATCAAAGGGAGGCTACAGATGTTTGGCTGTTGAGTAGAGCAACTACTCGTGGATAAAAACTGTTTTTATGTTTTTACCTCTAAACTCAGCGCCTGTCGCTGGAAACAGAATCGATCAAGAAGGAAAGTGTTGGAAGAACTCAACGAGTCGGGCAGCATCTGTGGAAGGGATGGAACGGGCAACTTTCTGGGTCGTGACCCATCTTCAGACGGAGGGGGAATGCTAGTGAAGAGAGCTGAGGGGATGGGGTGGGACAAAAACTGACCGGTGATCGACACTGAAGTCCAACCCGAAACATCGTCTGCCAATTCCCGCCACAGATGCTGCCTGACCCGCTGAGCTCTTCCAGTACTTTGTATTGTGCTCTTGGCTCCTGCATCTGCGGTCTCTAAACCACGGAGTTAGAGGGTTGTGAGGAGAAGGCAGGAGAGTGGGGTTGAGGGGAGAGGAAAGAAAAGATAGATCTGCCGTGATTGAATGGCGGATCAGGCTGGATGGGCCGAATGGCCTAATTCTTCTGCTATCACATGAATTTGTGAACTTATGGAGAAGGAGAAGGGACAATTTGAAGGGTGAAGTAGGATTGACAGAATTGGTCGACCAGGGGCTAGCACGGGCTCGATGGGCTGAATGGATTTCTTCTGTGCTCTCGGGCGATCCTAAGATTACATGATTAGAATGGGTGTCAGAGGCTAAGGGGAAAAGGCAGGGGAATGGGGTTAGGAGGGAGAGATAGATCAGCCATGATTGAATGGCGGAGTAGACTTGATGGGCCGAATGGCCTGATTTTGCTCCTATTCCGTATAACCTCAGCAGCGAGGGGATGGGGACATCCCAGGAAGGTTGTGTAAAGTATTATATAAATAGTCATAGAGTGATACAGGGGAGAAACAGGCCCTTCTGCCCAACTTGCCTCCACTGGCCAACATATCACCTGCCTGCGCTTGGTCCATATCCCTCCAAACCTGTCCTATCCATTTACATTTCTTTTTTTTTTTTTTTTACATTTACATTTCTTAAACTATGGGATAGTCCCAGCCTCCTCTGGCAGCTTGTTCCATACACCCGCCACCCTGTGTGTGAAAAAGTTACCCCTCAGTTTCCTATTATAAACTTTCCCCTTCACCTTAAATACAAGTCTGCTTTTTTGCCAGGCGTGATTCGCACTGCGGGTTTTGACGTGTCTGATGTGTGCTCTGGAGTTGTGAGCAGCCACCAGAGGCCCTGGCAGACTACGTGCTTTGAAAGGCCGACGAGCCGAACTCTGGGTAAAATATATTCTCAGCAAACCCACTAAACAAGCAAACATTGCGTATCCCAGTCACAACGCAGGTCTCTGTGGAAGCTCGGGGTGGAAAAAAAGGTTGCGGCTTTAGAACCCAGCAGACAGATCGCCGAAACAGATCTCGCTCACCCCTCTCCGCCCCCGCGCCTGGCACGGTGTCCGTACGGAGTTTGCACGTTCTCCCCGTGACCGCGTGGGTTTCCTCCGGGTGCCCCTGGTTTCACTCAAACGTACACGTTTTTAGGTCAGGAAATAATACATTTGGTCGCCTAATTATAGCAAGGATGTCAACAAAATAGAGAGAGTACAGAGGAGATTTACTAGAATGTTGCCTGGGTTCCAGCAACTAAGTTACAGAGAAAGGTTGAGCTAGTTAGGTCTTTAAAATTTGGAGCGCAGAAGGTTAAGGGGGGACTTGACTGAGGTCTTTAAAATGATGAAAGGGATAGACAGAGTTGACGTGGATAAGCTTTTCCCATTGAGGGTAGGGAAGATTCAAACAAGAGGGCATGACATGAGAATTAAGGGACAGAAGTTTAGGGGTAACATGAGGGGGAACTTCTTTACTCAGAGAGTGGTGGCTGTGTGGAATGATCTTCCAGCTGAAGTGGTGGAGGCAGGATCGATTTTTAACATTTAAAAGTAAAGTGGATAGGTATATGGACGGGAAGGGAATGGAGGGGTATGGTCTGAGTGCAGGTAGATGGGACTAGGGGAAAATAAATGGTCGGCGAGGACTGGAAGGGCCGAGAAGGCCTGTTTCCGTGCTGTAATTGTTATATGGTTATCTCGCCTATCCAGTCCCATAATAATTTTATATGTTTCTATAAGATCCCCGCTCATTCTTCTAAATTCAAGTGAATACAAGCCCAGTCGATGCATGTTCAAGAAGGAACTGCAGATGCTGGAAAATTGAAGATAGTCAAAAGTGCTGGAGAAACTCAGCGGGTGCAGCAGCATCTATGGAGCGAAGGAGATAGGCAACGTTTTGGGCCGAAACGGCCCGAAATGTTGCCTATTTCCTTCGCTCCATAGATAGAAACATAGAAAATAAGTGCAGGAGGGGGCCATTCGGCCCTTCAAGCGTTATTCATTGTGTTCATGGCTGATCGTCCCCTATCAATAACCCGTGCCTGCCTTCTCCCCATATCCCTTGACTCCACTAGCCCCTAGAGCTCTATCTAACTCTCAATGCTGCTGCACCCGCTGAGTTTCTCCAGCACTTTTGTCTACCTTCGATTTTCCAGCATCTGCAGTTCCTTCTTGAACACGCATCGACTGGGCTTGTATTCACTTGAATTTAGAAGGATGAGCGGGGATTTTATAGAAGCATATAAAATTATTAAGGGATTGGACAGGCAAGATGCAGGAAAACGTTTCCCGCATGTTGGGGAAGTCCTGAACCAGGGGCCACACAGTTTAAGAATAAGGGGAGGCCATTTAGGACTGAGATGAGGAAAACCTTTTTCACCCAGAGAGTTGTGGATCTGTGGAATTCTCTGCCACAGCAGGCAGTGGAGGCCAATTCTCTGGATGTTTTCAAGAGAGAGCTAGATATAGCTCTTAGGGCTAAAGGAATCAAGGGATATGGGGAGACAATAGACAATAGACAATAGGTGCAGGAGTAGGCCATTTGGCCCTTCGAGCCAGCACCGCCATTCAATGTGATCATGGCTGATCATCCCCAATCAATACCCCGTTCCTGCCTTCTCCCCATATCCCCTGACTCCGCTATCTTTAAGAGCCTTATCTAGCTCTCTCTTGAAAGCATCCAGACAGCAGGAATGGGGTACTGATTCTGGATGATGAACCATGATCATATTGAATGGCGGTGCTGCCTCTATGGGCCGAATGGCCTCTACTCCTGCACCTATTGTCTATATCTCTATTTTCAAAATTGTAAGTTGATGGATGGACATTGTAATTTAGATCACAAATTAAATCTTCCCCCCCTCCCCCCCCGCGGGGAGAAGGCAGGAGAATAGGGTTAGGAGGGAGAGATAGATCAGCCGTGATTGAATGGCGGAGTAGACTTGATGGGCCGAACGGCCTAATTCTGCTCCTATCACTTATGACCTTGTGACCTTGAGATGCTTGTGGTTAGCTGCCTTCTTGGACAGGGACTGGTGGGGTGGGGAGTCCAGGGAGGAGATGATGATGTAGGAACGGTAATGTATTTGAAGATAGACACAAAATGCTGGAGTAACTCAGCGGGACAGACAGCATCTCTGGAGAGAAGGAATGGGTGACGTTTCGGGTCGAGACCCTTCTTCAGACTGATGTCAGGGGAGTTGGCGGGGTAAAGCCAACCTACTAACCTGTTTAAGAAAGAACTGCAGATGCTGGAAAAATCAAAGGCAGACACAAATGCTGGAGAAACTCAGTGGGTGAGGCAGCATCTATGGTGAGAAGGAATAGGCAACTTCTCTCCATAGATGCTGCCTCACCAGCTGAGTTTCTCCAGCATTTTTTGTCTACCAACCTACGTCTTTGGAATGTGGAAGGAAATGGAATATCTCGGAGAAAACCCACGTAGAACGTACAAGGAGTCTGGGGAGAGGGAGGTGTAGAGATATGGAAGAGTATGGCGTGAAAAAGAGAGATCAAAGGGGAAGGGGGTTTGAGGGAAATGTTAAATGGGGATCTCATTTGCTTGTTTCCTGGGGAGATGGATGCAAGCCAAGATGCAACGCTTCGGGCAAATGAGGCCTCTCTGTCTCACACAGAAAGCTTGCAGCGTAGAATGAGGCCGTTCAGCCCACTGCATCTGTGATAGCTCTTTGCATTACAATCCCGGTTCACCTTTGTGCCACTTTTCTAAACCCAGACTGGCCTTCTTATTGGGTGTGGAGTCACATGGACTAGACGCAGGAAGATTGTTCCCGATGTTGGGGAAGTCCAGAATAAGGGGTCACAGTTTAAGGATAAGGGGGAAGTCTTTTAGGACCGAGATGAGAAAAACATTTTTCACACAGAGAGTGGTGAATCTGTGGAATTCTCTGCCACAGAAGGTAGTTGAGGCCAGTTCATTGGCTATATTTAAGAGGGAGTTAGATGTGGCCCTTGTGGCTAAAGGGATCAGGGGGTATGGAGAGAAGGCAGGTACAGGATACTGAGTTGGATGATCAGCCATGATCATATTGAATGGCCGTGCAGGCTCGAAGGGCCGAATGGCCTACTCCTGCACCTATTGTCTATGTTTCTATGTTTCTCTGACAAGAAGCTTTCCATCCCTGCAGATACCCTTCTTCAGAAGAAGGGTTTCGACCCGAAACATCACCCATTCAGCATGCAGATGCAGCAGGTAGTGAAGAAAGCGAATGGCATGTTGGCGTTTATAACAAGAGGAATCGAATATAGGAGCAAAGAGATCCTTCTGCAGTTGTACAGATCCCTAGTGAGACCACACCTGGAGTATTGTGTGCAGTTTTGGTCCCCTAATTTGAGGAAGGACA
This sequence comes from Raja brachyura, assembly GCA_963514005.1. Next base: position 77,784 of record CAUPSL010001403.1, read on the forward strand.
TTCTTGCTATTGAGGGAGTGCAGCGTAGGTTTACAAGGTTAATTCCTGGGATGGCGGGACTGTCATATGCTGAGAGAATGGAGCAGCTGGGCTTGTACACTCTGGAGTTTAGAAGGATGAGAGGGGATCTCATTGAACCATATAAGGTTTTTAAGGGTTTGGACACGCGAGAGGCAGGAAACATGTTCCCGATGTTGTGTGAGTCCAGAACCAGGGGCCACACAGTTTAAGAATAAGGGGTAAGCCATTTAGAACGGAGACGAGGAAACACTTTTTCTCACAGAGAGTGGTGAGTCTGTGGAATTCTCTGCCTCAGAGGGCGGTGGAGGCCGGTTCTCTGGATGCTTTCAAGAGAGAGCTAGATAGGGCTCTTAAAAATAGCGGAGTCAGGGGATATGGGGAGGAGGCAGGAACGGGGTACTGATTGGGGATGATCAGCCATGATCACATTGAATGGTGGTGCAGGCTCGAAGGGCCGAATGGCCAACTCCTGCACCTATTGGCTATTGTCTATTGTCCTTCTCTCCGTCTCTGCTGCCTGTCCCGCTGAGTTACTCCAGCGTTTGATGTTGGCGGTGAGTGATGCGTGGGAAATCATCTAAGCCGTGTCCCTGGTTTATGCAAGTTTGCTCGTCAACTGCACACATGAACAGGGAGAGTACGAGGCATTGGTTCACATGCGCCCTGGCATTAATCCTACAAATCTTTTCATCCTCTGACGGACTTTGAAAAGCCACCATTGAACCTCCATCCACCACAACCCCAGGGAAACCTCTCCAGCTCAAAGTAAGTATTTTTACACAAAACATTTCGATATAATTTTCACAAAAAGAAACGTTTTGCTGCAGGAAGGATCCATTCAGCCCATTGAGTCAGCACCGTACCCTTGTTTAGTTAGAGTGACACAGAGTGGAATCAGGCCCTTCGGCCCACTAAGCCCATGTTGACCGGCGATCAACCCGTACACTAGTTCTATCCTACACTCAATAGACAATAGGTGCAGAGGTAGGCCATTCGGCCCTTCGAGCCAGCACCGCCATTCAATGTGATCATGGCTGATCACCCCCAATCAGTACCCCGTTCCTGCCTTCTCCCTATATCATAGAAACATAGAAACATAGAATATAGGTGCAGGAGGAGGCCATTCGGCCCTTCGAGCCTGCACCGCCATTCAATATGATCATGGCTGATCGTCCAACTCAGTATCCTGTATCTGCCTTCTCTCCATACCCCCTGATCCCTTTAGCCACAAGGACCACATCTAACTCCCTCTTAAATATAGCCAATGAACTGGCCTCAACTACCTTCTGTGGCAGAGAATTCCACAGATTCACCACTCTCTGTGTGAAAAATGATTTTCTCATCTCGGTCCTAAAAGACTTCCCCCTTATCCTTAAACTGTGTGACCCCTTGTTCTGGACTTCCCCAACATCGGGAACAATCTTCCTGCATCTAGCCTGTCCAACCCCTTAGAATTCCCTGACACCGCTATCTAGCTCTCTCTTGAAAGCATTCAGTGAACCGGCCTCCACCGCCCTCTGAGGCAGAGAATTCCACAGACTCACAACTCTCTGAGAGAAAAAGTGTTTCCTCGTCTCCGTTCTAAATGGCTTACCCCTTATTCTTAAACTGTGTGGCCCCTGGTTCTGGACGCCCCCAACATCGGGAACATGTTTCCTGCCTCTAGCGTGTCCAAACCCGTAACAATCTCGGGTCAATATACAGAAGCCAATTCACCGACAAACCCCAGATAGGCACAGATTGCCAGAGAGTTGTGAATCTGTGGAATTCCCTGCCACAGGGGGCAGTGGAGGCCAAATCACTGGATGGATTTAAGAGAGAGTTAGATAGAGGTCCAGGGGCTAGTGGAGTTAAGGGATATGGGGAGTGGGCATCTGTAGTCAGGATCGAACCCGTGTCTCCGGCGCTGTGAGGCAGCAACTCTACCGCTGTGCCACCGCGCCACCTAATTTAAAAGACACTTGCAGGTCTATGGGTTATTGATAGCGGACGATCAGCCATGATCGCGATGAATGGCGGTGCTGGCTCGAAGGGCCAAATGGCCTCCTGCTGCACCTATGTTTCTGTGAGAGTGGATGGGAAAGCGTTGGAACATTGAACTAGTGGATGGGAAGGTGTGATAGTGTAGAATCAATCTGATGAAGGGTCCCAAACCAAAACGCCATCAAACCCCTAGGCATCTCTTTAGAACATGGAGATGTGACGTTTCGGGTCGGGACCCTTCTTCAAACACTTGACGTTCAGAAATGTCACCTATCCACGTCCGCCAGAGATGCTGCCTGACCTGCCGAGTGACTTGCTTTTTGTAAAACCAGCATTTGGTGTTCGTTGCAACAAGTCTGGTCAGTGCAGGTCAGTTCGGTTTGGAGATACAGCGCGGAAATAGACCCTTCGGCCCATCGACTGTGTGCTGACCAGCGATCCCCGCACATTAACACTATCCTACACACACTAGGGACAAGTTACATTTATACCAAGCCAATTAGCCTGCTCACCCGAAGGTAGACACAAAACGCTGGAGTAACTCAGCGGGACAGGCAGCATCTCTGGAAGGAATGGGTGATGTTTTGGGGTCGAGACCCTTCCTTCTTCAGACTGATGTCAGGGGAGTTGGCGGGGCAAGGCAACTAACCTACTAACCTGTTTAAGAAAGAACTGCAGATGCCAGAAAAATTGAAGGTAGGCGAAAATGCTGGAGAAACTCAGCGGGTGAGGCAGCATCTATGGAGCGAAGGAAATAGGTGTCGTTCGTAGATGCTGCCTCACCCGCTGAGTTTCTCCAGCATTTTTAGTCTATCAACCTACCTAACCTGTACGTCTTTGGTGTGTGGGAGGAACCAGTGCAGTGTAGGTTCACGAGATTGATCCCTGGGATGGCGGGACTGTCATATGAGGAAAGATTGAAAAGACTAGGCTTGTATTCACTGGAGTTTAGGAGAATGAGGGGGGGATCTTATAGAAACATATAAAATTATAAAAGGACTGGACAAGCTAGATGCAGGAAAAATGTTCCCAGTGTTGGGCGAGTCCAGAACCAGGGGCCACAGTCTTAGAATAATGGGGAGGTCATTTAAGACTGAGGTGAGAAAAAACTTTTTCACCCAGAGAGTTGTGAATTTGTGGAATTCCCTGCCACAGAGGGCAGTGGAGGCCAAGTCACTGGATGGATTTAAGAGAGAGTTAGATAGAGCTCTAGGGGCTAGTGGAGTCAAGGGATATGGGGAGAAGGCAGGCACGGGTTATTGATAGGGGACGATCAGCCATGATCACAATGAACGGCGGTGCTGGCTCGAAGGGCCGAATGGCCTCCTCCTGCACCTATTTCCTATGTTTCTATGAAACGGAAGATCTCGGAGAAAGTCCACGGAGGTCACGGGGAGAACGTGCAAACTCCACACAGACAGCACCCGTTGTCAGGAGCGAACCCGGGTCTCTGGCGCTGTGAGGCAGCAACTCCAATGCTGCGTCATTTACATTTACATCCTCACTGTCTCCTTAACACTGGTGCGTGTTGGGTTGTGTTAATGTGCGGGGATCGCGGGGAGGCACAGACTCGGCGGGCCGAAGGGCCTGTCTCTAAACGGAAACAAACTATGGGCAGCCCGTCGACCACAGAGCCGCAGCAGAGCCCTGGAGGAGTTGATGATTCCAGGAGAGATCTTCCCCCCACACCAGCCTCCCGTTGACCGAGCGAGTCTGCCCCTCCCCCACTGGGACTCGTCCACCAAACACACATCAGTCACTGATCCCGGCTCGGAAGGACTCGGCCTTTAACCTCTGCTCCACGCTGCAGATCTGAGAGAAATGAAACCAGGTCTCGTTCCAACCCAGCTATTGATCGGGTCTGGGCTGGAGAGACTGAGGTCGATGAAGTCTTGGGAACCGCGTTGAGCTCTGAATCCTTGATTTAATGCCTGTCTGTAGCCACTGCCATCGCGAACAGAGAGAGAAAACAAAATATATATATATATATCCCAGGGATGAGTACGTTAACCTCTGATGAGCGGTTGTCGGCACTGGGCCTGTACTCGCTGGAGTTTAGAAGGATGAGGGGGAACATCATTGAAACTTACAGAATAGTGAAAGGCCTGGATAGAGTGGATGTGGAGAGGATGTTTCCACTGGTGGGAGAGTCTAGGATTAGAGGTCACAGTCACAGAATTAAAGGACGTTCTGTTCAGAAGGAGATGAGGAGAAATTTCTTTAGTCAGAGGGTGGTGTATCTGTGGAATTCATTGTGGAGGCCAAGTCAGTGGATATTTTTAAGGCAGAGATAGATAGATTCTGGATTAGTACGGGTGTCAGGGGTTATGGGGAGATGGCACACACTCACACGCATACACATGCACACACACATATGCACACGCACACACATGCACGCACGCACACATGTACACATACACACGCACACACGTACACACGCACACTCACGCACGCATCGACACACGGACACACGCACACAAGCGCACACTCACACACACATTCATACACACACACACGCACACATACGCATGCACACGCATGCACATGCACACGAACACACATTCATACACACACGCACACGCACGCACACACACACCCATCTATGCACAGACACACACACACAAGCACACACCCACACACACATTCATACACACACACACGCACCCACACACGCATGCACATGCACACAAACACACATGCGCGCACAGACACGCACACAAGCACACACCCACACACACATTCATACACACACACATGCACGCACACGCACACACATGCACGCACAGACACACGCACACAAGCACACACCCACACACATTCATACACACACACACACATGCACACACAGACACATGCGCACACGCACCGCTCGCACGCACACAGACACACGCGTAACTCAGCGGGCCAGGCAGCATCTCTGGAGGGAAGGAATGGGTGACGTTTCGGGTGGAGGCCCTTGTTCGGTCCGAATATGCTGCCTGTCCCGCTGAGTTACTCCAGCAGTTTGTGTCTATCTTCGGTGGAAACCAGCATGTGCAGTCCCTTCCCACACATTCTGTGCGGTGCAAACACTCAGCCGGTAAAGCCCACATGTGTGGGAAGATAAACAATAGTCAACAAACACTCCAGGTTGAAGGCCCCATCCAGTACAAGTGACCTGACTTGCAGAATATTTCCCGCATTTTTCTGCTTTCATTTCAGATTTTCAGCAGCTGGGTTTTTTTCGGCGCAGATTTTTAACTTAATTTTCTTCAGGGCAACCTTTGGGAGATCGCACTGAACAAATCAGTTGTCACCTCATAAATGTTACATTTCAAATGTAATCCATTCTTGCCCAGGGCTTTGGGATATCCAGGGATTATCAACAAGGCGTTATATTTGTGGTTTAGTTTAGTTTAGTTTACAGATACGGCGCAGAAACAGGCCCTTCGGCCCACCGAGTCCGTGCCGGCCAGCGATCATAATCCTAGTTGGAGAGTAGACAAAAATGCTGGAGAAACTCAGCGGGTGAGGCAGCATCTATGGAGCGAAGGGATAGGTGGCGTTTCGGGTCTCGACCTCACACTTCAAGTAACACTTGCGTCCCCTCTCTCTTT
>CAUPSL010001404.1:0-22500 GCA_963514005.1 Raja brachyura
GCTTCAATCTATAATAACTGAAAATTTCACTGAGTTCTCTTAATTTTTAAGAAAGTTATGGGCTTTTGACTGTTCCAGATCACAGCTTTTGAGTTAAGTCAATTGAAAGGCAATGGGGAGCAAGATGCTCATTTCCGAGTATGAAAATGGCCATAACTTTCTTAATACTGAAGATATGAAAGTGAATTAGGTGTCAAATTAAACTTCTTTTTATGCTTTATCTGATGGGATAAATTGCAGACTTGATTTTTAAAATCTCAAAATCCCTTACATTGGACCACGCAATTTTTTGAAAAAATTTTTTTTTTTTTGTTTACTAGTTATAGGGTTTTTTTAATTTTTAATTTTTTTAATCAAATATAATCATACTCTTCTAATTACCCACCATTCTTTTTTTATACTTTTTTCGTTTTCTCTTTCTCACTCTATAAAAAAAAATGGAGGCCTATATACATGGCTTGTTAATATTTACAAATTTTTGGAAAGATGTATTAATTATATCTGAAAATATTATATTATTTGTAATATGTATGGCCTCTAATAAAAATATATTTTTAAAAAAATCAAATTATTTACAACAAACCAAAGAAATTTTATCGATTATAGTTTAAAAAATTAATATTAAATTTTTGGAAAGGCCCAATAACCCCCACAATTAAAATGTGGATTATGGAAATGTCGGAGACCGACCCTACATTTGGAAAGATTAAGATTTGTCTTAATGGACAACCAAGAACTATTTACTAGAATATGGTCCCCATTCATTGACTATTTGAAGGGGCAAACTGGTTCGGCACCAGACCCGACTGAAACCCGAATCAAGGACTAGATGAAGAATTATATTTTATAATCCATGGATATATCATAGAAACATAGAAATTAGGTGCAGGAGTAGAGGCCATCCGGCCCTTCGAGCCTGCACCGCCATTCAATATGATCATGGCTGATCATCCAACTCAGTATCCCGTACCTGCCTTCTCTCCATACCCCCTGATCCCTTTAGCCACAAGGGCCACATCTAACTCCCTCTTAAATATAGCCAATGAACTGGCCTCAACTACCCTCTGTGGCAGAGAGTTCCAGAGACCCACCACTCTGTGTGTGAAAAAAGTCCTTCTCATCTCGGTCCTAAAGGATTTCCCCCTTATCCTTAAGCTGTGACCCCTTGTCCTGGACCTCCCCAACATCGGGAACAATCTTCCTGCCATCGGGAACAATCTAGCCTGTCCAACCCCTTAAGAATTTTGTAAGTTTCTATAAGATCCCCTCTCAATCTCCTAAATTCTAGAGAGTACAAACCGAGTCTATGCAGTCTTTGTTCATGACAGTCCTGACCAATAATTAGCTGATTATTCCGTTCTCTTTTATTTTTTTTTGGTCTCTTTTCTTTCCCTCTCTATTATTTTCTATCTATATAAAAAATTTTTAAAAATATAGAAGTACAATGATCACATAATTGTTAATACAAACAATATTATTAATGTATGACTACAACAAACACAATGTTTGTTGTTATGTATTTACTTCTAATAAAAAATCTTTTTAAAAAAAAGGAGAGAGGGAAAGGAAGGAGATAGAAAGGGAGGGAAGGAGAGAAGAGGGAGAGAGAGACGGAGGAGGGGAAAGAGGGAGGGGAGGAGGGAGGGAAGAAGTATAAAGAAGGGAAGGAGAGGAGAGAGGAGGAATGAGGGAGGCAGAGGGATGAGGGAGAGAGAAAGGGAAGGAGGAAGGAGAGAGGGAGGGAAAGGAAGGAAAGAAGGAAGAGGGAAGGAGAGAGATAGGAAGGAAGGAAGGAAGGAAGGAGGGAAGGAGAGGGATGAGGGAGAGAAGGAAGAGAGGAAGGAAGGAAGAGGGAGAGAAGGGAGGAGAGGAAAGAGGGAGGGAGAGAAGAGAGGAGGGAGGGAAAGAAAGGAAAGAAGGAAGAGGAAAGGAGAGATAAAGGAGGATAGAGTGCGGGGAAGGAAGGAAGGAAGGAAGGAAGGAAGGAAGGATGGAAGGAAGGAAGGAAGGAAGGAAGGAAGGAGAGAGGAGCATGGAGTGAGGGGAAGGAAGGAAGGAAGGAAGGAAGGAAGGAAGGAAGGAAGGAAGGATGGAAGGAAGGAAGGATGGAAGGAAGGAAGGAGAGAGGAGCATGGAGTGAGGGGAAGGAAGGAAGGAAGGAAGGAAGGAAGGAAGGAAGGAAGGAAGGAAGGAAGGAAGGAAGGAAGGAAGGAAGGAAGGAAGGAAGGAAGGAAGGAAGAAAGGAGAGAGAGGGGGTAAAGAAAGGAAATAAGGTGAAGGAGGGAGAGGGAAGATGAAGAGGAGGAGGGAGAGAGAGAAGAAGGAATGAGAGAGGGAGGGAGGAAAGGAGAGAAGGAAGAGGAGAGGAGAGAGAAAGGGGGGAAAGAGAGGGAAGGGAAGGAAGGAAGGAAGGAGAGGAATGAAGAATGAATGAGAGAGGGAGGAAAATAAAGGAAATAAGGTGAGAGAAAGGAAGGAGAGAGGGATTTGGGAAGGAGAGAAGGAGTGAGGGAAGGATAGAGTGAGGGAGAGAAGGAGAGAGGGAGTGTGTGAAGGAGAAAGGAGTGAGGGAAGGAGAGAAGGAGAGTGAGTGGGTGAGGGAGGGAGGGAGGGAGGGAGGGAGGGAGGGAGGGAGAGGGAAGAAGGAGTGAGTGAGTGAGAGAGAGAAATAGAGAGAGGAAGGAAGGAGGAATGAGAGAGAGGGGAGGAAAGGAAAGAAGGAAGAGGAAAGGAGACAGAAAGGGGGATGGAGTGAGGGAAGGAAGGAGGGAGAGAGTATGAAGTAGAGGGAGGAGGGAAGAGGGAATGAGAGAGAGGGTGAGGAAGGAAGGAAGGAGAGAAGGAGAGAGTGAGGGAGGGAGGGAAGGTGAGAAGGAAGAGGAGGGAAGAAGGAGTGAGAGACAGGGAGGGAAGGAAAGGAAATAAGATGAGAGAAAGGAAGGGAGGAAGGAGAGAGAGAGAGGAAAGAGGGAGGGAGAGAAGGGATGAGCGAGTGAGTGAGTGAGAGAAGGGAGGAAGGAGAGGGAGAAGGAGGAAGGAGGAGAGTGAGTGAGTGAGTGCGGGAAGGAAGGAGAGAGGAAAGAGGGAGGGATAGGAGTGAGAGGAGGGAGAGGGAGGAAGGAGAGAGAGAAGGAGTGAGTGAGGGAGGGAAGGAGTGAGAAAGGAAGGAAAGAGAGGGGGGAAGGGAAGGAGGGAGAGAGAATGAAGTAGAGATAGGAGGGAAGAATGAATGAGAGAGAGGGGGAGGAAGGAAGGAAAGAGAGAGGAAAGAGGGAAGGAGAGAAGAAGTGAGGGAGAGAGAGAGAGGAGGAAGGAGGGGGATGAGGTAGAGAAGGAGTGAGTGAATGAGGGAAGGAGAGAGTGAGAGGGAGTGAGGGAGGGAAGGAAGGTGAGAGAAAGGAAGGGAAGAGAGGGGAAGGAGAGAGAAGGAAGGAATGAGAGAGAGGAGAGAGGGAGGGAGAGAAGGGATGAGGGAGTGAGTGAAGGAGAGAGAGAAGGGAGGAAGGAGGGAGAGGGAGGAAGGAGTGAGAGAAGGAGTGAGCGAGTGAGGGAAGGGAAGGCGAGAGAAAGGAAGGAAAGAGAGGGGAAGGAGAGAAGGGAGGAAGGAGAGAATGGGTGAGTGAAGGAGAGAAGGAGTGAGAGAAGGACAGAGTGAGTGAGGGAGGGAAGGAGAGAGAGGAGGGAGGAAAGGGAAGGGAGGAAGGAAGGAGAGAGGAAAGAGGGAGGGAGAGAAGGGATGAGGGAGTGAGAGAGGGGAAGGAGAGAGGGATGAGGGAAGGAGAGAGAGAAGGAGAGAGAGGAGGGAGGAAGGAGAAGGGAGGAAAGAGGGCGAGGGACGAGGGAGGGAAGGAGAGAGGGAGAGTGAGGGAGGGAAGGAGAGAGAGAAGGAGAGAGAGGAGAGAGGAAGGAAGGAGAGGGATGAGGGAGGGAAGGAGGGAGAGTGAGTGAGGGAGTGAGAGAAGGGATGAGGGAAGGAGAGAGTGAGTGAGGAAGGAAGGGAGAAAGGAAGGAGAGGGATGAGGGAGGGAAGGAGAGAGGGAGAGTGAGGGAGGGAAGGAGAGAGAGAAGGAGAGAGAGGAGAGAGGAAGGAAGGAGAGGGATGAGGGAGGGAAGGAGGGAGAGTGAGTGAGGGAGTGAGAGAAGGGATGAGGGAAGGAGAGAGTGAGTGAGGAAGGAAGGGAGGAAGGAAGGAGAGGGATGAGGGAGGGAAGGAGAGGGAGAGTGAGTGAGGGAGGGAGTGAGAGAAGGAGTGAGTGAGGGAAGGAAGGGAGAGAAGGGAGGAAGGAGAGGGATGAGGGAGGGAAGGAGAGAGGGAGAGTGAGGGAGGGAAGGAGAGAGAGAAGGAGAGAGAGGAGAGAGGAAGGAAGGAGAGGGATGAGGGAGGGAAGGAGAGAGGGAGAGTGAGGGAGGGAGTGAGAGAAGGGATGAGGGAAGGAGAGAGTGAGTGAGGAAGGAAGGGAGGAAGGAAGGAGAGGGATGAGGGAGGGAAGGAGAGAGGGAGAGTGAGTGAGGGAGGGAGTGAGAGAAGGAGTGAGTGAGGGAAGGAGAGAGTGAGTGAGTGAGGGAATGAAGGGAGAGAAGGGAGGAAGGAGAGGGGTGAGGGAGGGAAGGAGAGAGGGAGAGTGAAGGAGGGAAGGAGAGAGGAGGGAGGAAGGAGAAGGGAGGAAGGAGGGAGTGAGAGAAGGGATGAGGGAGTGAGAGAAGGAGTGAGTGAGGGGGGGGAGGGAGAGAAGGGAGGATAGAAGGAGAGGGATGAGGGATGAGGGAGAGTGAGTGAGGGAGGGAAGGAGAGAAGGAAGGAAGGAGAGGGATGAGGGAGGGAAGGAGAGAGGGAGAGTGAGTGAGGGAGGAAAGGAGAGAGAGAAGGGAGGAAGGAAGGAGAGAGGAAAGAGGGAGTGAGAGAAGGGATGAGGGAAGGAGAGAAGGAGTGAGTGAGGGAAGGGGAGAGTGAGTGAGTGAGTGTGAAGGAGTGAGGGAGGAAGGAAGGAAGGAAGGGAGAGGAGGAAGGAAGGAGAGGGGTGAGGGAGAGAAGGAGAGAGAGTGAGGGAGGGAAGGAGAGAGTGAATGAGTGAGGGAGGAAGGAGAGGGATGAGGGAAGGAAGGAGAGAGGAAAGAGGGAGGGAGAGAAGGGATGAGGGAAGGAGAGAGTGAGTGAGTGAGGGAAGGAAGGGAGAGAAGGGAGGAAGGAAGGAGAGAAGGAGAGAGTGAGGGAAGGAGAGAGTGAGTGAGTGAGTGAGTGTGAAGGAGTGAGGGAGGAAGGAAGGAGAGGGATGAGGGAGAGAAGGAGAGAGTGAGAGTGAGTGAGGGAAGGAAGGAAGGAAGGAGAGGGGTGAGGGAGAGTGAGGGAGGGAGGGAAAGGAGAGAAGGGAGGAAGGAAGGAGAGAGGAAAGAGGGAGTGAGAGAAGGGATGAGGGAAGGAGAGAAGGAGTGAGGGAAGGAGAGAGTGGGTGAATGAGTGTGAAGGAGTGAGGGAGGAAGGAAGGAGAGGGATGAGGGAGAGTGAGGGAGGGAAGGAAGGAAGGAAGGGAGAGGAGGAAGGAAGGAGAGGGGTGAGGGAGAGAGGGAGGGAAGGAGAGAGGGAGAGTGAGTGAGGGAAGGAAGGAAGGAGAGGGGTGAGGGAGGGAAGGAAGGAAGGAGAGGGGTGAGGGAGGGAAGGAAGGAAGGAGAGGGGTGAGGGAGAGTGAGGGAGGGAAGGAAGGGAGGGAGAGAGGGAGGGAAGGAAGGAGAGGGAGAGTGAGGGAGGGAGGGAAGGAGAGAGGGAGAGTGAGTGAGGGAAGGAAGGAAGGAGAGGGAGAGTGAGGGAGGGAGGAGAGAGAGAAGGGAGGAGGGAGGGAAGAGGGAGTGAGAGAAGGGATGAGGAAGGAAGGAGAGGGGTGAGGGAGAGAGGGAGGGAAGGAGAGAGGGAGAGTGAGTGAGTGAGGGAAGGAAGGAGAGGGAGAGAGGGAGGGAAGGAGAGAGAGAAGGGAGGAGGGAGGGAAGAGGGAGTGAGAGAAGGGATGAGGGAAGGAGAGAGTGAGTGAGTGAGTGAGGGAAGGAAGGAAGGAAGGAGAGGGATGAGGGAGAGAAGGAGAGAGTGAGTGATGGAGGGAAGGAAGGAAGGAGAGGGAGAGTGAGTGAGGGAGAGAAGGAGAGAGTGAGAGTGAGTGAGTGAGGGAAGGAAGGAGAGTGAGTGAGTGAGTGTGAAGGAGTGAGGGAGGAAGGAAGGAGAGGGGTGAGGGAGAGTGAGGGAGGGAAGGAGAGAGACGGAGAGAGGGAGGGAAGGAAGGAAGGAAGGAGAGGGAGAGTGAGTGATGGAGGGAAGGAAGGAGAGGGGTGAGGGAGAGTGAGGGAGGGAAGGAAGGAAGGAGAGGGATGAGGGAGAGAAGGAGAGAGTGAGGGAGTGAGTGAGGGAGAGAGTGAGTGAGAGAAGGGATGAGGGAAGGAGAGAGTGAGTGAGTGAGGGAGGGAGAGAAGGAGAGAGTGAGGGAGTGAGTGAGGGAGGGAGAGAAGGGATGAGTGAGTGAGTGAGGGAAGGAAGGAAGGAAGGAGAGGGGTGAGGGAGAGAAGGAGAGAGTGAGTGATGGAGGGAAGGAAGGAGAGGGGTGAGGGAGAGAAGGAGAGAGTGAGTGATGGAGGGAAGGAAGGAGAGAGTGAGGGAGTGAGTGAGGGAGAGAAGGAGAGAGTGAGGGAGTGAGTGAGGGAGAGAGTGAGGGAGAGAAGGGATGAGGGAAGGAGAGAGTGAGTGAGTGAGTGAGGGAGGGAAGGAAGGAGAGGGGTGAGGGAGAGTGAGTGATGGAGGGAAGGAAGGAGAGGGATGAGGGAGAGAAGGAGAGAGTGAGTGATGGAGGGAAGGAAGGAGAGGGGAGAGGGAGAGTGAGTGAGGGAGAGAAGGAGTGAGTGAGGGAGAGAGTGAGGGAGAGAGTGAGGGAGAGAAGGGATGAGGGAAGGAGAGAGTGAGTGAGTGAGGGAGGGAAGGAAGGAGAGGGGTGAGTGAGAGTGAGTGAGTGAGGGAAGGAAGGAAGGAGAGGGAGAGTGAGTGAGGGAGAGAAGGAGAGAGTGAGAGTGAGGGAGGGAGGGAAGGAAGGAGAGGGGTGAGTGAGAGTGAGTGAGTGAGGGAAGGAAGGAAGGAGAGGGAGAGTGAGTGAGGGAGAGAAGGAGAGAGTGAGAGTGAGTGAGTGAGGGAAGGAAGGAGAGTGAGTGAGTGAGTGTGAAGGAGTGAGGGAGGGAAGGAAGGAGAGGGGTGAGGGAGAGTGAGGGAGGGAAGGAAGGGACGGAGAGAGGGAGGGAAGGAAGGAAGGAAGGAAGGAGAGGGAGAGTGAGTGATGGAGGGAAGGAAGGAGAGGGGTGAGGGAGAGTGAGGGAGGGAAGGAAGGAAGGAGAGGGATGAGGGAGAGAAGGAGAGAGTGAGGGAGTGAGTGAGGGAGAGAGTGAGTGAGAGAAGGGATGAGGGAAGGAGAGAGTGAGTGAGTGAGGGAGGGAGAGAAGGGATGAGTGAGTGAGTGAGGGAAGGAAGGAAGGAAGGAGAGGGGTGAGGGAGAGAAGGAGAGAGTGAGTGATGGAGGGAAGGAAGGAGAGGGGAGAGGGAGAGTGAGTGAGGGAGAGAGTGAGGGAGTGAGTGAGGGAGAGAGTGAGGGAGAGAGTGAGGGAGTGAGTGAGGGAGAGAGTGAGGGAGTGAGTGAGGGAGAGAGTGAGGGAGTGAGTGAGGGAGAGAGTGAGTGAGAGAAGGGATGAGGGAAGGAGAGAGTGAGTGAGTGAGGGAGGGAGAGAAGGGATGAGTGAGTGAGTGAGGGAAGGAAGGAAGGAAGGAGAGGGGTGAGGGAGAGAAGGAGAGAGTGAGTGATGGAGGGAAGGAAGGAGAGGGGAGAGGGAGAGTGAGTGAGGGAGAGAGTGAGGGAGTGAGTGAGGGAGAGAGTGAGGGAGTGAGTGAGGGAGAGAGTGAGGGAGAGAAGGGATGAGGGAAGGAGTGAGTGAGTGAGTGAGTGAGTGAGGGAAGGAAGGAAGGAGAGGGAGAGTGAGTGAGTGTGAAGGAGTGAGGGAGGAAGGAAGGGAAGGAGAGAGGGAGAGTGAGGGATGAGGGAGAGTGAGGGAGGGAAGGAGAGTGAGAAGGGATGAGGGAAGGAGAGGGAGAGTGAGTGAGGGAGAGAAGGAGAGAGTGAGAGTGAGGGAGGGAGGGAAGAGTGAGGGAGAGAAGGGATGAGTGAGTGAGGGAGTGAGGAGGAGTGAGTGAGTGAGTGAGTGAGGAGGAGGAGGGGGCGGCTGCGTCAGTCAGTCAGGGCCGGGCGGCCATTACCTGCGTCATGCAGCGAGCGGCGCGTCCGTGAGCGGGAAGCGGCGGGAACACGGACACGGACACGGAGCGTGAGTGAGTGAGTGAGTGAGTGAGGGGGAGACACGGACACGGACACCGTGAGAGTGAGAGTGCGAGTGTGTGGAGGCCTCACCCCCCCCTCTCCTCCCCGGTCTCCATCCTCCATCCTTCCCCCGCCGCCGCCTCTACTCCAGGCCGAGGCCTCGGGCCTACACGACTAGGCCTCTCCCTCCTCCTACTCCGTCCGGGGTAGCAGCGGCCCGAGGGGCCGAGGGGCCTCCACTGGGTCAGGCACTTAGTCAGGGGGGTAAGGGGCGGGATAGTAGTGGTCTGTGGGGCCGAGGGGCCTCCACAGGGTCAGTCACTTAGTCAGGGGGGTAAGGGCTGGGATAGTAGTGGTCTGTGGGGCCGAGGGGCCTCCACAGGGTCAGGAACTTAGTCAGGGGGGTAAGGGGCGGGATAGTAGTGGTCTGTGGGGCCGAGGGGCCTCCACAGGGTCAGTCACTTAGTCAGGGGGGTGAGGGCCGGGATAGTAGTGGTCTGTGGGGCCGAGGGGCCTACACTGGGTCAGATAGTTAGTGAGGGGAATAAGAGGTAGGATAGCAGCGGTGTGAAGGACCGAGGGGCCTCCACAGGCTCAGGTGCCTGGTGAAAGGGGGCCAGGTCCTTGATAGTAGTGGTCTGTGGGGCCGAGGGGCCTCTAAAAGCTCAGGCACTTAGTGAGGGGTGTAAGGTCTAGGATAGCAGCGGCCCTAAGGGCCGAAGGGCCTCTACCAGCTTGGATAGTCAGTGAGGGGAGTAAGGGCTGGGATCGCTGCGGTGCGAGGGGCCGAGGGGACTACAGGCTCAGATTCTTAGTGAAGGGAGTACGGCCTGGGTTAGCAGCGGTGCGAGGGGCCGAGGGGCCTCCGGAGGCTCCGGGTACCTGGTGAGGGGGCTGGACCTGCGATAGTAGTGGCTGGAGGGGGCCGAGAGGCCTCTAAAAGTTCAGGTACGTGGTGGGGGAGAGGGAAGCAAGGGCTGGGATAGTAGTGGTTTGAGGGGTCGAGTGGCCTGTGGAGGCTCGGGTACCTGGTGAGGAAGGGGTCAAAGCCTGGGATAGTAAGGCCTGAAGGACCAAGGGGCTTACAGAGAGAGGCCCTGAAGTGCCGAGTGGCCTGGTGAAAAAGGGAGGCCCGAGTGACCTGGGATAGTAGTGGTCTGATGGGCCGAGGGGCCTCTCGTGGCTGGTGAGGGGGGGTCGGGGGGGGGGCAAGGCCTGAAGGGCCTGTGACAGCAGCGGCCTGACGGGCCGAAGGGCCTGCGGGTGGGGAGAGAGAAAGAGAGGGGCCTGGAGAGAAAGAGAGAGAGAACACATTGAGACGGGAGACTTAAAAGCTGGTGACTGCAGCGACCACATGGAGAGTGGAGATTCCTAGACGGGGCCGAGGGAGAGGAGAAGAGAGGCTGGACGGGCCGAGTGGCCTCTGTGAGAGGAGAACGCCACAACAGACAGCAGTGGAGGTCGGGAGACGACTGGAAGAGAATGGCCTTCAGGTAACACGTGGAAACAACCGGAGAGACAGACACCCCCTCTGTTTTTTGGCCGGCGAAAAGGAGGGGGTGGGGGGGGAGGAGGAGGAGAGATGCTGCTAAGACCATCCACCTGAGAGACAGAGTCCTCCCTCCTCCTCTGAAGAACAAGGGTGAAGAACACTGGACAGGAACGACAAGGCGACGAATGGACGGAGGGGAGTGAGGTCCAGGGATCGCCGATTGAGGTAAGAGACTCTCACTCATTCAATGAGACTTTGTTGTCACCAAAAGCTGGAATTAAGCCCCCGTCCCGCTTTCCCGAGTTACTCACGAATTCTCCCGAGTTTTCCCCCTTGATTCAATAGACAATAGGTGCAGGAGTAGGCCATTCGGCCCTTTGAGCCAGGGGCCACACACCCGTTCCTGCCTTCTCCCCTGACTCCGCTATCTTTAAGAGCCCTATCTAGCTCTCTCTTGAAAGCATCCAGAGAACCGGCCTCCACCGCCCTCTGAGGCAGAGAATTCCACAGACTCACAATTCCTTGTGAGAAAAAGTGTTTCCTCGTCTCCGTTCTGAAGGGCCTGTCCCACTGTGTGCAGTTTTGGTCCCCTAATTGGAGGAAGGACATTCTTGCTATTGAGGGAGTGCAGTGTAGGTTTACAAGGTTAATTCCCGGGATGGCGGGACTGTCATATGCTGAGAGAATGGAGCGGCTGGGCTTGTACACTCTGGAGTTTAGAAGGATGAGAGGATATCCCATTGAAACATATAAGATTGTTGAGGGCATGGACGCACTAGAGGCAGGAAACATGTTCCCGGTGTGGGTGTGTCCAGAACCAGGGGCCACACACAGTTTAAGAATAAGGGGTCGGCCATTTAGAACGGAGACGAGGAAACACTTTTTCTCACAGAGAGTTGTGAGTCTGTGGAATTCTCTGCCTCAGAGGGCGGTGGAGGCGGGTTCTCTGGATGCTTTCAAAGAGAGAGCTAGATAGGGCTCTTAAAAATAGCGGAGTCAGGGGATATGGGGAGAAGGCAGGAATGGGGTACTGATCGGGGATGATCAGCCGTGATCACATTGAATGGCGGTGCTGGCTCGAAGGGCCGAATGGCCTCCTCCTGCACCTGTTGTCTATTGTTTATTGAACTGAGATGGGAGCAGAGGTCAAGTTAAAGGGACAAGGTGTGTGTGTGTGTATACATATACACATAGACACACACACACACACACACACACACACACACACACACACACACACACACACACACACACACACACACACACACACACACACACAATAACAAAGACAAAACCAATGCCGGCCAGTCTATGGTGGCCACAAAATGCTGGCGTAACTCAGCGGGTGAGGGCAGCATCTATGGAGAGAAGGAATTGGCGACGTTTCGGCTTGAGACCCTTCTATGCAAGTCTATGTAGTTCAGAGCCTATTTGGAGGTTGTAGTGTTTAATAGCCGGATGGCTGTGGGGAAGAAGCTGCTCCTGAACCTGGACGTTCCAGTTTTCAGGCTCCTGCACCTCCTTCCCGATGGCAGGGGTGAGATGAGTGTGCGGCCATCTGTCTCTGACGATGCTGGCTGCCTTTTTGAGGCAGCGACCCCTGTAGATCCCATCGATGGTGGGGAGGGAGGTCGGAGCCCCCGTTATGGGCCGGGCAGTGTTCACCACTTTCTGTAATGTTCTTTGTACCTGGGCGTTGGAGTTGCCGAACCAGGCCACGATGCAACCAGGCAGTGCGCTCCCTACTGCACACCTGTAGCAGCTCAAGAGACAGGGCGGCAGGGTGGCACAGCAGTAGAGTTGCTGCCTCACAGCGCCAGAGACCCGGGTTCCATCCTGACTACCGGCGCTTGTCTGTACGGTGTTTGTACCTTCTCCCCGTGACCTGCGTGGGTTTTCTCCGGGTTCCTCCCACACTCCAAAGGCGTGCAGGTCTCCGCAAGAGATGCTACACTTGTCCACTCCTTTCAGGGACCCAAGCAGTCCTTCCAAGTCCGACAGAGGTTCACCTGCACCTCCTCCAACCTCATCTACTGCATCCGTTGCTCCAGATGCCAGCTGATCTACATCGGTGAGACCAAGCGGAGGCTGGGCGATCGTTTCGCCGAACACCTCCGCTCGGTCCGCAATAACCAACCCGACCTCCCGGTGGCTCAGCACTTCAACTCCCCCTCCCATTCCGTATCCGACCTCTCGGTCCTGGGCCTCCTCCTCGGCCAGAGTGAGCAACACCGCAAGTTGGAGGAACAGCACCTCATATTCCGCTTGGGGAGTCTGCATCCTCTGGGCTTAAAGATTGAATTTTCTCAATTCTGTTAACCCAGACTGCCTCCTCCCCTTCCCACCTCTCCCTCAGCCCTCGGGCCCTGGCATTCCTTCTCCATCTCCCCTCCCCCCCCCCCCCCCACCCAAGTCGCACTAGCTTCTGTGTTAAAGAAGGAACTGCAGATGCTGGAGAATCGAGGGTTACACAAAAGGCTGGAGAAAACTAGCTTCTCATTTTCACACTACAAACAGCTTACAATGGCCTGTTTCCTTTATCATTGATACTTTTTTGCATATCTTTCATTCATTGTTCTTTATCTCTCCACATCACTGTCTATCTTTCTCGTTTCCCTGATCCCTGACCAGTCTGAAGAAGGGTCTCGACCCGAAACGTCGCCTATCTCCTTCGCTCCTTAGATGCTGCTGCACCCGCTGAGTTTCTCCAGCTTTTTGTGTAACCCTTTAAATTAATTGGCTTGGTAGAAATGTAAATTGCCACTAGTGTGTGTAGCATTGTGTTAGTCTGCAGGGATCGCTGGTCGACGCAGACTCGGTGGGCCGAAGGGCCTGTTTCCACGCTGTAATTCTAAACTAAAATCATTTTACAGAGAGACAGAGAGAGAGAGAGAGATTTTCTCCACATTTAAAACTGTGCTTAGAAATATAGTTAAAGTCCCGACTTGAATGGCTGTGATCCCAGTGTGTGGAGATGGGATAATGTTGGATGCATTTTATTTCACCTCTTCTATCATAAACTGTATGGATTCAAGTTTGGAAAAGGGGAAGTACAACGGTATCTGGGGGTCCTTGTTCATCAGTCACTGAAAGTAAGCATGCGGGTACAGCAGGCAGTGAAGAAAGCCAAAGGCCTTCATAACAAGAGGAGTTGAGTATAGGAGCAAAGAGGTCCTTCTGCAGTTGTGCAGGGCCCTGATGAGACCACACCTGGAGTATTGTGTGGAGTTTTGGTCCCCTAATTTGAGGGAAGGACATTCTTGCTATTGAAGGAGTGCAGCGTAGGTTCACCAGGTTAATTCCCGGGATGGCGGACTGTCATATGCTGAGAGAATGGAGCGGCTGGGCTTGTATACTCTGGAATTTAAAAGGATGAGAGGGGATCTTATTGAAACATATAAGATTGTTAAGGCATTGGACACGCGAGAGGCAGGAAACATGTTCCCGATGTTGGGGGAGTTCAGAACCGGGGGCTACAGTTTAAGAATAAGGGGTCGGCCATTTAGAACGGAGATGAGGAAAAACCTTTTCACCCAGAGAGTTGTGAGTCTGTGGAATTCTCTGCCTCAGAGGGCGGTGGAGGCCGGTTCTCTGGATGCTTTCAAGAGAGAGCTAGATAGGGCTCTTAATGATAGCGGAGTCAGGGGATATGGGGAGAAGTTACTGATTGGGGATGATCAGCCACTATCACAGTGAATGGCGGTGCTGACTCAAAGGGCCGAATGGCCTCCTCCTACTATTGTCTGTTGTGTGTTTAGGAACTGGACATGCTTGTCCTGGATATGTGTGTGTGACGGGACTGTGTGTAGAGGGAGCTTCAATGCGGGGGGGGGGGGGCGGCGGCACACGGTGGTGCTGAGGTAGAGTTGCTGCCTCACAGCGCCAGAGACCTGGGTTCGGTCCTGACTGTGGGCGCTGTCGATACGGAGTTTGATCGTTTTCTCTCCGTGACCCGCGTGGGTTTTCTCCGGGCGCTCCGGTTCCCTCCCACACTCCAAAGACGTGCGGGTTTGTAGGTTAATTGGCTTTGGTGAAATTGTAAATTGTCCCTAGTGTGTGTGTTGGACAGAGCTAGTGTGCGGGGATCGCTGGTCGGCGCGGACTCGGTGGGCCGAAGGACCTGTTTTGGGGCTGTATCTCTAAACTAAACTTAAGATAGACATAAAGGTGGAGTCACTCAGCGGGACAGGCAGCATCTCTGGAGAAAAGGAATGGGTGACGTTTTGGGTCGAGACCTTAATTCAGATACCTAACTTCAATAAACGAAAATAAACTAAACTAAACTAGATAAGCTAATCTAATGTAAACTAAATGGTCTGAAGAAGGGCCTCGACCCAAAACGTCACCCATTCCTTTTCTTGAGGAAGATGCTGTCTGACCCGCTGAGTTACTCCAGCATTTTGTGTCCATCTTTAGTTTAAACCAGCATCAGCAGTTCCTTCCTGCTCTAATCTACGCTAAGGTAAGACAAACTCGTCTAGTTTCGAGATACAGCGCGGGAACAGTCGAGTCAAGTCACTTTTATTTCTATAGCACATTTAAAAAAACAACTCTCATTGGCCAAAGTGCTTTACATTGGTGGAGGTACTAAGGTACTAAGGTTATACAACAGTGGTTCATAGATTAAATACAAACATCACTACGTACATCTAGACCTCGCTCAGAGGACATCAAGAAAGGCTTGGGAGTAGACTCCAGACTCTAGTCTAGACTTAAAGGAGTCGATAGACCCTAAAGGAGTCGAGAGGACCAGACTGATTCCTGGGATGTCAGGACTTTCATATGAGGAAAGGTTGGATAGACTCGGCTTGTACTCGCTGGAATTTAGAAGATTGAGGGGGGATCTTATAGAAACTTACAAAATTCTTAAGGGGTTGGACAAGCTAGATGCTGGAAGATTGTTCCCGATGTTGGGGGAGTCCAGAACAAGGGGTCACAGTCTAAGGATAAGGGGGAATTCCTTTAGGACCGAGATGAGGAAAACATTCTTTACACAGAGAGTGGTGAGTCTCTGGAATTCTCTGCCACAGAGGGTAGTTGAGGCCAGTTCATTGGCTATATTTAAGAGGGCGTTAGATGTGGCACTTGTGGCTAAAGGGATCAGGGGGTATGGAGAGAAGGCAGGTACGGGACACTGAGTTGGATGATCAGCCAAGATCATATTGAATGGCGGTGCAGGCTCGAAGGGCCGAATGGCCTACTCCTGCACCTATTTTTCTATGTTCTATGTTTCTATGATAGAGGGGGCAGTTCTGATGGGAGGAGGGATGCTGTTCCACAGTCTAGGAGATGCAACTGCAACTGCAAAGGCCTTTGGACAGGCCCTTCGGCCCACCGGGTCCGCGCCGACCAGCGATCCCCGCACACATTAACACCATCCTACACGCACTAGGGACAATTCACACACACACACACACGCCAAGCCGATTAACCTACACACCTGCACGTCTTTGGAGTGTGGGAGGAAAATGAAGATCTCGGGAGGAAACGCATGGGGAGAACGCGCGGACTCCGCACAGACAGCGCCCATACAGGCTGCATGCGCTGTAAGGCAGCAACTGTGTCGCCCAACTAGGCTGTGATGAGATAAGCTAAACTGACTCCTCTGAGACTTAACGTGCTTGTGCCGACAGGCAGGGGGTGGGTTCCCGCGACGTTCCCCCCCCCCCCACCGCCCGGCCCCCTGGAAGATGTCAAGTGGTGTCCAGGATGCATCTATCGGCGGCTTCCTGCAGTACGTCGAGGAGAAGGGGCTGAAGGCCTATACCTCGCTGACGGGCCTAGGCTGCGGTTCCAAGGGTCTCAGCCACTGCCTGCGCCACGAGATGAACCTCCTGTACCGCAAGACCAAGGTGGAGTGGAAGCAGAGGGACGAGGAGCCCAAGAAGAGGTAAGAAGCATCGAAAACATGGAGAACGGGTGCAGGAGGAGGCCATTCAGCCCCTCCAGCCAGCACTGCCATTCAGTCGACAATAGACAATAGGTGCAGGGGTAGGTCATTCTGCCCTTCGAGCCAGCACCGCCATTCAATCGACAATAGACAATAGGAGCAGGGGTAGGTCATTCTGCCCTTCGAGCCAGCACCACCATTCAATGTGATCATGGCTGATCATCCCCAATCAGTACCCCGTTCCTGCCTTCTCCCCATATCCCCTGACTCCGCTATCATTAAGAGCCCTATCTAGCTCTCTCTTGAAAGCATCCAGAGAACCAGCCTCCACCGCCCTCTGAGGCAGAGAATTCCACAGACTCACCACCCTCTGTGAGAAAAAGTGTTTCCTCTAAATGGCTTACCCCTTATTCTTAAACTGTGTGTGTGGCCCCTGGTTCTGGACTCCCCCAACATCGGGAACATGTTTCCTGCCTCGATTCCACCGGCCTCAAGAGCTCTATCTAACTCTCTCTTAAATCCATCCAGTGACTTGGCCTCCACTGCCCTCTGTGGCAGGGAATTCCACAAATTCACAACTCTCTGGGTGAAAACGTTTTATTCTTCTCACCTCAGTCTTAAATGGCCTCCCCTTCATTCTAAGACTGTGTGGCCCCTGGTTCTGGACTCGCCAAACATTGGGAACATTTATCCTGCATCTAGCTTGTCCAGTCCTTTTATAATTTTATATGTTTCTATAAAATCCCCCCCTCATCCTTCTAAACTCCA
The DNA here is from genome assembly GCA_963514005.1 of Raja brachyura. The sequence continues at coordinate 16,481 of CAUPSL010001404.1, forward strand.
GTGAATACAAGCCTAGTCGTTTCAAATCTTTCCTCATATGACAGTCCCACCATCCCAGGGATCAATCTCGTGAACCTACGCTGCACTGCCTCAATCACAAGGATGTCCTTCCTCAAATTAGGGGACCAAAACTGTACACAATACTCCAGATGTGGTCTCACCAGAGCCCTGTACAACTGCAGAAGAACCTCTTTACTCCTATACTGAAATTCTCTTGTTATGAAGGCCAACATTCCATGAGCTTTCTTCACTGCCTGCTGTACCTGCACGCCAACTTTCAGTGACTGGTGTACAAGGACACCCAGGTCTTGCTGTACCTCCCCCTTACCTAACCTAACCCCATTGTGATAATAATCTGCCCCCTTATTTTTGCCACCAAAGTGGATAACCTCCCTTTTATCTATATTATACTGCATCTGCCACGCACCTGCCCACTTATGGGCCTGTCCCACTAGCGCGCGATTAGACGCGACAAGCGCGACAAATTCGGACGCGGGGGTCGCGTGGGGGTCAGGCGATCCCGGTGCGAGTGAAGGGCCTGTCCCACTAGCGTGCGATTACACGCGCGACGTCCGAAGGAAGGACGTTATTTTTCATCACGTGACGATGCGCATGAGCATGCGCGTTGCACGACGTCGGGCAGTGACGTCATCACGCAACGCCACGCTGAAGACGCACAACGTCAAAACGTCATCACGTTAATCACGTTCTGCGCGACAGGATTTTCCTGCAACCTCCTAACATCCTCTTCACAGTTCACACTGTCACCCAGCTTTGTGTCATCCACAAACTTGCTGGTTTTGCTCCTAATTCCCTCTTCCAAATCATTAATATATATGATAAACAGTTGCGGCCCCAACACCGAGCCTTGCGGCACTCCACTCGCCACTGCCTGCCATTCTGAAAAGGACCTGTTCACTCCTACTCTTTGCTTCCGGCCTGCCAACAAATTTTCTATCCACGTCAACACCCTACCCCCAAGACCATGTGCTCTAATTTTAGTCACCAGTCAGCGGGACCTTATCAAAGGCTTTCTGAAAGTCTAGATACACTGCATCCACTGGCTCCCCTTCATCTATTTTACTTGTCACATCCTCAGCCGGGCCCTCTCTGTGACGCCAACCCAAGCCGCGGGCTCTGACCCACGAGGCTCCGGCCTAGGCTTCTCCGCAGCCTTCCTCTTCCCGATAAACCCGATGAACCGCGAGATCTCACGGACACGGCCATCGTTCCTGATCCGGAACAATGCCCGCCATCTCCACCCTCCAAGGCCTGGCCACCCTGGGTCAGGCCGGCCCCGAGGGCCAGAGCGGCCTCTCTCACACACGCCCCCCCCCCCCTGCACAGGGCCCTCCCTCGATTACCTCTCCAGATCCCAGCCACGTTCCCCAGTCGGGTCCCATTCTGGTCAACTGCACGGACACGCCCAGGCCCTTCGGCCCACCAGACCCCTGCCAGCCCTCCACCGCCCGTTTTCTCCGATCCAAGAGTCACATGGCGCAGAAACAGGCCCTTCGGCCCAACGAGTTTGTGCCGAACATCAGCCGCCTATTTTCACTGATCCTTGAGAATAACAGCATGGAAACGGGCCCTTCGGCCCACCAAATCCCTGCCGGCCCCCCAGCCACCTGTTTCCATAGATGCTAGAGTCATGTGGTTTGGCAACAGATCCTTCAGTCCACCGAGTTCGTGCTGACCCTCAACCACCTGTTTGCAGGGTCATAATGTACAGAAACAGGCCCTTCGGCCCACCGGATCTGTGCCAACCCTCAACTGCCCATTTTCACCAATCCCAGAGGCACCCAAGGCATGGAAACAGGCCCTTCGGCCCACCGAGTCCGTGCCACACATTTAGACAAATCCCGTTTTATTCATCCCATATTAGCCAATAGACAACAGGTGCAGGAGGAGGCCATTCGGCCCTTCGAGCCAGCACCGCCATTCAATGTGATCATGGCTGATCATCCCCGATCAGTACCCCGTTCCTGCCTTCTCCCCATATCCCCTGACTCCGCTATCTTTAAGAGTCCTATCCAGCTCTCTCTTGAAAGCATCCAGAGAACCGGCCTCCACCGCCCTCTGAGGCAGAGAATTCCACAGACTCACCACTCTCTGTGAGAAAAAGTGTTTCCTCATCTCCGTTCTAAATGGCTCACCCCTTTATTCTTAAACTGTGTGTGTGGCCCCTGGTTCTGGACTCCCCCAACATCGGGAACATGTTTCCTGCCTCTAGCGTGTCCAAACCTGTGACAATCTTATATGGTTCAATGAGATCCCCTCTCATCCTTCTGAACTCCAGAGTGTACAAGCCCAGCTGCTCCATCCTCTCAACATATGACTGTCCCGCCATCCCGGGAATTAACCTCGCGAACCTATCTGTGTGAAGAAGTGTTTCCTCGTCTCCGTTCCAAATGGCTTATCCCTTATTGTTAAACTGTGTGGCCCCTGGTTCTGGACTCCCCCAACACTGACCCCCCACCCCCATGCCTGAAGAAGAGATGCTGCCTGACTCGCGTGGTCACTCCAGCACTCTGTGGCTTTTTTTGCATAAAGCAGCATCTGCACTTCCTTGTTTTTCCCTTGTGACTGCTTATCTTTTTATCTCCCCCCCCCCCCCCCCCCTTCCCACTCGATTGCTCCGGTTTCCTCAATTGACCCAGGGACAAAGTGGGCCGATTGTGTCGGAAAGAACTGCAGGCACTGGTTTAAATCGGAGATGGACACAAAATGCTGGAGTAACTCAGCGGGCCAGGCAGCATCTCTGGAGAGAAGGAATGGACGACGTTTCGGGTCGAGACCCTTCTTCGGACTTAAAGGGAGAATGCCCGAAGAGGGGTCTCGACCAGAATCGTCACCTGTTCTCCATTGATGCTGCCTGTCCCGCTGAGTTACTCCAGCATTTTGTATCCGTCTCCCTGGACCAATTGGTTGCTTTAATTGAGCCCCCCCCCCCCCCCCCCCCCAAAAAACCTGTGTGTGTGTGTGTCCGTGAATGTGTGTGTGGGTGTATGTGTGAGTGTGTGTGCAAGTGTGTGTGTGTGCGCACGTGTCCGTGCATGTGTGGGTGTGTATGTGTGAGTGCGTTTGCGTGTGTGTGCGTGTGTTAGTGTGTGTATGTTCGTGCGAGTTTGCGTGCAAGTGTGTGTGAGTGCGTGCGTGAGTGTATGTGTGAGTGTGCGTGTGTATGTGTGAGTGTGTTTGCGTGTGTTAGTGTGTGTATGTTCGTGCGAGTTTGCGTGCAAGTGTGTGTGTGCGAGTGCGTGCGTGTGTGAGTGCGTGTGTATTAGTGAGTGCGTTTGCGTGTGTGTGTGTTAGTGTGTGTATGCTCGTGCAAGTTTGCGTGCAAGTGTGTGCGTGTGTGTGATGCGTGCGTGTGTGTGATGGTAAGAATCACGGGTTGATGAGAAATTAGGGGGAAGGGAGAATAAAATGTGTTCATTAGGTCATTAGTGATAGTAGAATCAGACCATTCGGCCCATCAAGTCTACTCCGCCATTCAATCACGGCTGATCTAACTCTCCCTCCTAACCCCATTCTCCTGCCTTCTCCCCGTAACCCCTGACACCCGCACTGATCAAGAATCTATCTATCTCTGCCTTAAAAATATCCACTGGTCGATTGGCCTCCACAGCCGTCTGCGGCAAAGAATTCCACCGCTTCGTTACCCTCGGGCTAAAAAGACATTTCTCCTCATCAGGGTTAGAAACATAGAAACATAGAAATTAGGTGCAGGAGTAGGCCATTCGGCCCTTCGAGCCTGCACCGCCATTCAATATGATCATGGCGGATCATCCAACTCAGTATCCCTCATCCAACTCAGTATCCCAAAGGGTTAGGCTCGGATTGGTGCAACTGGTGGTGACGGACGCAGTGGGCCGAAGGGCCTGTTTCTCAATGTCTCTATGATTCTTTCTCTAGATCGGGCTCCAAGCTGATGGAAATGTCCAAATCGCTAGTGCCACAGTCTGGGTGAAAGGCCCATCGCCTCCACCCCAGTTTGGAATCCCTCGCCTTATTCTTCCCCCCCACCCCCCCACCCCCCACCCCCCTCCCCAACTTGTCCCTCCTTGTTTCTCTCCCACCCTCTCCGCAATGGGTTCTAGCTTGCTCCCTCTCTTCCGCTTCAACCCATTCTATTCCCCGGCGTCGCTCCGTGGCAAACTCGGTTTTGCTGAAAGGGAATGCAGCGCGGAGAAGCGGGAAGCGTGGCGTTTTTGGGGAGAACCCTTAACGCCGGGGCAGTGAACGGCAGAGCTCTGGTGCAGAGAGACAGCCGAATGGGGAGACAAAAGAGCTGGAGAAACTCAGCGGGTGCAGCAGCATCTATGGAGCGAAGGAGATAGGCAACGTTTCGGGCCGAAACCATTCTTCAGACTGATGTGTGGGGGTGGGGGGCGGGGAGAAGAAAGGAGAAAGGAAGAGGAGGAGCCGAGGGCTGAGGGAGAGCTGAGAAGGGGAATAGACAGCAAGGGGCTACCGGAAATTGGAGAAGTCATTGTTCACGCCACTAGGGTGCAGGCTGCCCGAGCGGAATACGAGGTGCTGCTCCTCCAATTTGCGGTGTTGCTCACTCTGGCCACGGAGGAGGCCCAGGACAGAGAGGTCATGTTCGGAATGGGAGGGGGAGTCGAAGTGCTGAGCCACCGGGAGATCAGGTCGGTTATTGCGGACCGAGCGGAGGTGTCGGGCGAAGCGATCGCCGAGCCTGCGCTTGGTCTCACCGATGTAGAGCAGCTGACACCTGGAGCAGCGGATGCAGTAGATGAGGTTGGAGGAGGTGCAGGTGAACCTCTGCCGCACCTGGAACGACTGCTTGGGTCCTTGGATGGAGTCTTTGTTAGGTCTTTATTCTTTGGAGCGCAGAAGGTTAAGGGGGGACTTGATTGAGGTCTTTAAAATGATGAAAGGGATAGACAGAGTTGACGTGGATAAGCTTTTCCCATTGAGGGTAGGGAAGATTCAAACAAGAGGACATGATTTGAGAATTAAGGGACAGAAGTTTAGGGGTAACATGAGGGGGAACTTCTTTACTCAGAGAGTGGCGGCTGTGTGGAATGATCTTCCTGCAGAAGTGGTAGAGGCAGCATCGATTTTAACATTTAAAAGTAAAGTGGATAGGTATATGGACGGGAAGGGAATGGAGGGGTATGGTCTGAGTGCAGGTAGATGGGACTAGGGGAAAATAAATGGTCGGCACGGACTGGAAGGGCCGAGAGGGCCTGTTTCCGTGCTGTAATGGTTATATGGCTATATGGAGTCGAGGGGGGGAGGTAAAGCGACAGGTGTAGCATCTCTTGCGGTTGCAAGGGAACGTGCCCGGGGAGGGGGTGGTGCGGGAGGATAGATAGCAGAGCACAGGTGCAGAGAGATAGCTGAATGGGTAGAAAATTGGCTTCACGGGCGGAAGCAGGAAGGATGATGGTGCAAGGTTGCAGGACTGGAGGCCTGCGCACTAGCGGTGTGCCTTGGGGTTCGGTACTGTTTGTCATCTGCATCAATGATTTGGATGAGCGTGGTGAAGACGGAACTGCAGATGCTGGAAAAATCGGAGGTAGACAAAAAATGCTGACGGGACTCAGCGGGTGAGGCAGCATCTATGGAGCGAAGGATTAGGCGACGTCTCGGGTCTGAAGAAGGGTCTCGGCCCAAAACGTCACCCATTCCTTCTCTCCTGTCCCGCCGAGTTACTCCAGCGTCTTGTGTTTAGGAAGGGATTGCAGATGCTGGAAAAATGGAAGGTAGACAAACAATGCTGGAGGAACTCAGCGGGTGAGGTGGCGTCTGTGGAGCGAAGGATTAGGTGACGTTTCGGGGCGAGACCCTTTGGGAAAAACTCAGCGGGTGAGGCAGCATCTATGGAGCGAAGGAATGGGTGACGTTTCAGGTCGAGGCCCCTTTTCTGCCTGATGTGGGGGTGGGGGGGGGGGGAACGAAGAAAGGAAGAGGCGGAGACAGTGGGTTTGTGGGAGAGCTGGGGAGGGGAAGGAGGGAGAAAGCAGGGACTACCTGAAAGCGGGTGA
>CAUPSL010001405.1:0-71631 GCA_963514005.1 Raja brachyura
TCACTCTGTGTGAAAAAGTGTTTGCTTGTCCCTGTTCTAAATGGCCGACCCCTTATTCTTACACGGTGGCCCCTGGTTCTGGACTCCCCCAACATCGGGAACATGTTTCCTGCCTCTAGCGTGCCTTAATAATCTTATATGTTTCAATAAGATCCCCTCTCATCCTTCTAAATTCCACAGTGTACAAGCCAAGCCAACATCAGGAACAGCATCTGCAGGTCTGTGCTATACACTAGATGCTGGGAGGCTGGGGTTGGGACAGGTAGTGTGCGGGCGCTGGGATTGAGACCAGCCCAGTACACCACCTTAGGTAGGCTTAAGGGCCTGTCTTGGGTTTAAACCAGCACCTGCAGTTCCTTCCTACACACTCCTCGTAAGTTTTCTCTGCGCTCTTTCCAGCTTCATTCTTGAATATTCACAGACAAACTCCCATAACTCATTTGGAGAGGGAATTCCAAAGAGTCACCATTCTCTGTAGAAAACACTTTGCATCTGTGTAGTGAGAGGCCGAAGCCTTGATTGCAGGCTGTGTCCCCTGGTGTGAGGCTCCTTATCTAGGGACAGTCCCATGCCTGTGTCAACCCTCTAAAGAATGTTGTCCATTTCAACATCACCTCCCTTCCTTCCTTCGAAATTCCAAAGAGTTGCAGCACCTAAGGTGCACAAAAAGCTGTAGTAACTCAACAGGTCAGACAGCATCGTCTAAGAGAGGGAATGAGTGACGTTTTCTCCTGAGACGCTGTCTAACCGACTGAGTTACTCCATTTTTTTGTGTCTATCTTCGGTTTAAACCAGCATCTGCAGTTCCTTCCTACATATTTGATTGCAGCCGGACAGTTTTAGAGATTCAGCCTTTAAACGGTAACGTCCAGGTTCAGGAGCAGTTTCCTCATTTGTAAGAAGGAACTGCAGATGCTGGTTTAAACCAAAGATAGGTACAAAGTGCTGGAGTAACTCAGCGGGTCAGGCAGCATCTGTGGAGAGAAGGAATGGGTGACGTTTCGGGTCGAGACCCTTCATTCCACTGAAGAAGGGTCACGATCCAAATCGTCACCCATTCCTTCTCTCCACAGATGCTGCCTGACCCGCTGAGTTACTCCAGCACTCTGTGAAACGTCACCTATCCATGTTCTCCACAGATGCTGCCTGACCCGCTGAGTTACTCCAGCACTCTGTGAAACGTCACCTATCCATGTTCTCCACAGATGCTGCCTGACCCGCTGAGTTACTCCAGCACTCTGTGAAACGTCACCTATCCGTGTTCTCCACAGATGCTGCCTGACCCGCTGAGTTACTCCAGCACTCTGTGAAACGTCACCTATCCATGTTCTCCACAGATGCTGCCTGACCCGCTGAGTTACTCCAGCACTCTGTGAAACGTCACCTATCCATGTTCTCCACAGATGCTGCCTGACCCGCTGAGTTACTCCAGCACTCTGTGTGTCTGCAGCTTCTATTAAACGCTACAAACTCCATCTAACCTACAAACTACTGTTGTTGTACTACAGACTTTGGGCCTTGGTTTATTTTGCACTGTGTTGATTTATTATATTTATTGAACTTGTTTTTAATGTGTGTTTATTATAATATCTATGTGTGTTTACAAACCTGTTATGTTGCTCATCAATTCACGTGGCATAGAGCTGAATTAGGCCATTCGGCCCATCAAGTGAATTTCATCCTTCAATTATGGCTGATCTATCTTTCTCTCTTAACCCCATTCTTCTGCCTTCTTCCCGTGACATTTGCTGCAAGTAAGAATTTCATTGTTCCAGGGCCAATTAAGCATTTTTGTCTCTTGACCATCCAACGGCAAACTCAGCAGGCAGTGAAGAAAGCGAATGGCATGTTGGCCTTTATAACAGAGAAGTTGAGTATTGGAGCAGAGAGGTCCTTCTGCAGTTGCATATGGCCCTAGTGAGACCACACCTGGAGTATTGTGTGCAGTTTTGGTCTCCAAATTTGAGGAAGGACATTCTTGCTGTTGAGGGAGTGCAGCGTAGGTTTACACGGTTAATTCCCAGGATGGCGGGACTGTCATACGCTGAGAGAATGGAGCGGCTGGGCTTGTACACTCTGGAGTTTAGAAGGATGAGAGGGGATCTTATTGAAACATATTAGATTATTAAGGCACGCTAGAGGCAGGAAACATGTTCCCGATGTTGGGGGAGTCCAGAACCAGGGGCCACAGTTTAAGAATAAGGGGTTAGCCATTTAGAACGGAGATGAGGAAACACTTTTTCCCACAGAGTTGTGAATCTGTGGAATTTTCTGCCTCAGAGGGTGGTGGAGGCCGGTTCTCTGGACACTTTCAAGAGAGAGTTGTTGTCAAGCTGGAAAGGGTACAGAGAAGATTTACGAGGATGTTGCCAGGACTAGAGGGTGTGAGCTACAGGGAGAGGTTGAGTAGGCTGGGTCTCTATTCCTTGGAGCGCAGGAGGATGAGGGGGGATCTTATAGAGGTGTATAAAATCATGAGAGGAATAGAAACATAGAAACATAGACAATAGGTGCAGGAGTAGGCCATTCGGCCCTTCGAGCCTGCACCGCCATTCAATGCGATCATGGCTGATCATCCAACTCAGTATCCCGTACCTGCCTTCTCTCCATACCCCCTGATCCCTTTAGCCACAAGTGCCACATCTAACTCCCTCTTAAATATAGCCAATGAACTGGCCTCAACTACCTTCTGTGGCAGAGAATTCCAGAGACCCACCACTCTCTGTGTAAAGAATGTTTTCCTCATTTCGGTCCTAAAGGAATTCCCCCTGATCCTTAGACTGTGACCCCTTGTTCTGGACTCCCCCAACATCGGGAACAATCTTCCAGCAGAATAGATCGGGTAGATGCACAGAGTCTCTTGCCCAGAGTAGAGGAATCGAGGACAAGAGGACACAGGTTCAAGGTGACGGGGAAAATATTTACTAGGAATCTGAGGGGTAACGTTTTCACACAAAGGGTGGTGGGTGTATGGAACAAGCTGCCAGAAGAGGTAGTTGAGGCTGGGACAGGTACCAAATGCAGGCAGGGGGACTAGTGTAGCTGGGACATGTTGGCCGGTATTGGGAAGTTGGGCCGAAGGGCCTGTTTCCACGCTGTATCACTCAATGACTCTGTGTTGCACAGGTTGTCATGATAAACCCGCACGGTGGCGCAGCGGTAGAGTTGCTGCCTCACAGCGCCAGAGACCCTGGTTCGATCCTGACTACGGGTGCTGTCTGTATGGAGTTTGCATGTTCTCCCCGTGACTGCGTGGGTTCCGCTTTCCTCCAAAGACGTGCAGGTCAATTGGCTTTGGGAAAATTATAAATTGTCCCTAGTGTGTAGGATAGTGCCAATGTGCGGGGTGATCGCAGGTCAGTACGGCTCTGGCGGGCCGAAGGGCCTGTTTCCACATTGTATCTCTAAACTAAATTTAACTAAATCAAATTAAACTGCTTCCATCAGAAGTGTGGACACCACCCTGGCTTTGCTGAGGTCTTGCATCTATGGAGAAAAGGAATAGGCGACGTTCCGGGTCTCTCCATAGATGCTGCCTCGCCCGCTGAGTTTCTCCAGCATGTTTTGTCTACCTTCCCATTTGCCTACATTTGGCCCATATCTGCCTAAAGGGCCTGTCCCACTGTACGAGGTAATTCAAGAGTTCTCCCAAGTTCTTCCCTGATTCGAGCTTGTGTAATGTTGGTCGCCTAATTATAGGAAGGATGTCAACAAAATAGAGAGAGTACAGAGGAGATTTACTAGAATGTTGCCTGGGTTCCAGCAACTAAGTTACAGAGATAGGTTGAACAAGTTAGGTCTTTATTCTTTGGAGCGCAGAAGGTTAAGGGGGGACTTGATTGAGGACTTTAAAATGATGAAAGGGATAGACTGAGTTGACGTGGATAAGCTTTTCCCATTGAGGGTAGGGAAGATTCAAACAAGAGGGCATGACATGAGAATTAAGGGACAGAAGTTTAGGGGTAACATGAGGGGGAACTTCTTTACTCAGAGAGTGGTGGCTGTGTGGAATGATCTTCCTGCAGAAGTGGTGGAGGCAGGATCGATTTTAACATTTAAAAGTAAAGTGGATAGGTATATGGACGGGAAGGGAATGGAGGGGTATGGTCTGAGTGCAAGTAGATGGGACTAGGGGAAAATAAATGTTCGGCACGGACTGGAAGGGCCGAGAAGGCCTGTTTCTGTGCTGTAATTGTTATATGTTATATATGTTAAGGTACGCAGCGGGTACGTAGGGGCTCGTACGAGTAAAAAGTAACCATTTTTTCATCATGAGTATTTTTTTACTTGTGGACATTTTTCACAGTGTTGAAAAAACGTCACGAGTTTACCGGATTTCCCGAGAACCCACCGTTACTCGTACAAGCCGCTACGTGACATCCACGAGCTCCTACGTACCCGCTACGTACATCACACGAGCATCAGATCAGATCAGATTTACCTTTATTGTCATTCAGACCTTTCGGTCTGAACGAAATTTCGTGCCTGCAGTCATACATATATTAAAAGTAACAAAACACAAAACGTAACACCCACCACAGTGAGTTCACCAAACACCTCCTCACTGTGGTGGAGGCAAAAGTCTTAGTCTTTGTCTCTTCCCTCCTCGTTCTCCCTCTGCGCCGAGGCGATCCAGGCCTCCGATGTTATGACCCCGCCGGGTGTTGGTAAGTGAGTCAGTCCCGCAGCTGAATCCAGCTCCGTGAACGGGCCGGTTCAAACTCCGCGGCCCGGGGCGGCCAAAGCTGCCGAAGCTGCCGCCCTCCAGTCCAGCGGACGCAGCTGCTGTTGCGGGAGCTCCGGAAAAACAGGTCACCGACCTGTGGCCTGCGGGCTCCCGACAATGTCGTCCACTGGGCCCGCGGCCGGGCATCGGAGGCCGTGCCGCCTCCTCCGCCGAAACGCCAGAACACCGCCACAGCTCCAAGTCAGGCCACAGCTCCAAGGTCAGGCCACAGCTCCAAGTGGGGCCACAGCTCCAAGGTCAGGCCACAGCTCCAAGTCAGGCCACAGCTCCAAGTGGGGCCACAGCTCCAAGGTCAGGCCACAGCTCCAAGGTCAGGCCACAGCTCCAAGGTCAGGCCACAGCTCCAAGGTCAGGCCCCAGCTCCAAGTGGGGCCACAGCTCCAAGGTCAGGCCACAGCTCCAAGTGGGGCCCCAGCTCCAAGGTCAGGCCACAGCTCCAAGGTCAGGCCACAGCTCCAAGGTCAGGCCACAGCTCCAAGGTCAGGCCACAGCTCCAAGTGGGGCCACAGCTCCAAGTCAGGCCACAGCTCCAAGGTCAGGCCACAGCTCCAAGGTCAGGCCACAGCTCCAAGGTCAGGCCCCAGCTCCAAGTGGGGCCACAGCTCCAAGGTCAGGCCACAGCTCCAAGTGGGGCCCCAGCTCCAAGGTCAGGCCACAGCTCCAAGGTCAGGCCACAGCTCCAAGGTCAGGCCACAGCTCCAAGCCAGGCCACAGCTCCAAGTGGGGCCACAGCTCCAAGGTCAGGCCACAGCTCCAAGGTCAGGCCACAGCTCCAAGGTCAGGCCACAGCTCCAAGGTCAGGCCACAGCTCCAAGGTCAGGCCACAGCTCCAAGTGGGGCCACAGCTCCAAGGTCAGGCCACAGCTCCAAGTGGGGCCACAGCTCCAAGTGGGGCCCCAGCTCCAAGTGGGGCCACAGCTCCAAGGTCAGGCCACAGCTCCAAGGTCAGGCCACAGCTCCAAGTGGGGCCACAGCTCCAAGGTCAGGCCACAGCTCCAAGGTCAGGCCACAGCTCCAAGCCAGGCCACTGCTCCAAGTGGGGCCACAGCTCCAAGTGGGGCCACAGCTCCAAGTGGGGCCCCAGCTCCAAGTGGGGCCACAGCTCCAAGGTCAGGCCACAGCTCCAAGGTCAGGCCCCAGCTCCAAGGTCAGGCCACAGCTCCAAGGTCAGGCCACAGCTCCAAGGTCAGGCCACAGCTCCAAGTGGGGCCACAGCTCCAAGTGGGGCCCCAGCTCCAAGTGGGGCCACAGCTCCAAGTCAGGCCACAGCTCCAAGTGGGGCCACAGCTCCAAGTGGGGCCACAGCTCCAAGTCAGGCCACAGCTCCAAGTGGGGCCACAGCTCCAAGTGGGGCCCCAGCTCCAAGTGGGGCCCCAGCTCCAAGTGGGGCCACAGCTCCAAGTGGGGCCACAGCTCCAAGTGGGGCCACAGCTCCAAGTCAGGCCACAGCTCCAAGTGGGGCCACAGCTCCAAGTCGGGCCACAGCTCCAAGTGGGGCCACAGCTCCAAGTCAGGCCACAGCTCCAAGTGGGGCCACAGCTCCAAGTCAGGCCACAGCTCCAAGTGGGGCCACAGCTCCAAGTCAGGCCACAGCTCCAAGTGGGGCCACAGCTCCAAGTCGGGCCACAGCTCCAAGTGGGGCCACAGCTCCAAGTCAGGCCACAGCTCCAAGTCGGGGCCACAGCTCCAAGTCGGGCCAGTCAGGCCACTGCCGCTACCGGAACGCCGTTGCCACGAACACCGCCCGAGGCCGTCAGCTCCCCCATTAGGCCTCAGCGCAGACGGAGACAGGGGACACGACAAGAAAAGGTCGTATCCCCCCGAAGGAAGAGACTAAACCCTGTTTCTCCCAACCCCCCCCCCCCCACACTTACACAATCTAATAAACTAACTAAACTAAACTAAACTAAAACAGACACAAGCAAAGCAACAACAAAAAGAAAAAACAGACAGACTGTAAGCGAGCCGCAGCTGCCAGGCAGCTGGTTCAGGGGAAGAACTCGGGACAACTCTTGAATTACCTCGTACAGTGGGACAGGCCCTTTAACCCATCCGACCCATGTATCTGTTCAAATGTTTTTTAAAAGTTGTATCTGCCTCTAGAGCTTCCTCTGGTGGTTCATTCAGAAACAGACCACCCTCTGAATGAAAATGTTGCTCCTGAGCTTCCTGCTAACTCTATCACTAACTCTCTCACCATATCCCGTGTTGGAATCCTCTACCTTGGGGAAAAGTCTTCACCTTATCCGTGCCCCCACTGGTCTTGTACATCTCAATAAGGTCACCCCTTAGTTTCCAAAGAAACAAAGATTTGAGTATAGGAGCAGGGAGGTTCTACTTCAGTTGTATAGGGTCTTGGTGAGGCCACACCTGGAGTATTGCGTACAGTTTTGGTCTCCAAATCTGAGGAAAGACATTCTTGCCATAGAGGGAGTGCAGAGAAGGTTCACCAGACTGATTCCTGGGATGTCAGGACTGTCTCATGAAGAAAGACTGGATAGACTCGGTTTATACTCTCTAGAATTTAGGAGATTGAGAGGCGATCTTATAGAAACTTACAAAATTCTTAAGGGGTTGGACAGGCTAGATGCAGGAAGATTGTTCCTGATGTTGGGGAGGTCCAGGACAAGGGGTCACAGTTTATGGATAAGGGGGAAATCCTTTAGGACCGAGATGAGAAAGACTTTTTTCACACAGAGAGTGGTGAGTCTCTGGAACTCTCTGCCACAGAGGGTAGTTGAGGCCAGTTCATTGGCTATATTTAAGAGGGAGTTAGATGTGGCCCTTGTGGCTAAGGGGATCAGAGGGTATGGAGAGAAGGCAGGTACGGGATACTGAGTTGGATGATCAGCCATGATCATATTGAATGGCGGTGCAGGCTCGAGGGGCCGAATGGCCTACTCCTGCACCTAATTTCTATGTTTCTATGTTTCTAAAACAAAGTGGATAGGTATATGGACGGGAAGGGAATGGAGGGGTATGGTCTGAGTGCAGGTAGATGGGACTAGGGGAAAATAAATGGTCGGCACGGACTGGAAGGGCCGAGAAGGCCTGTTTCCGTGCTGGAACTGTTATATGGCTATATGGATATTTGCAGCCGATCCAGCCTCTTCCTCTTACTCAAGCCTGCGAGCCCAGATACCATTCTGGAACATCTCTTCTGCACCTTTTCCAGTCATTGTGTTTCTTGAAGGTAGAGACATGTCTGTAGTTTAAGGTGTGTAGTGAGGGGTGTGAGCATAGAGCGGTGATCTCATTCAACTGTACAGTGTTGTCACAGGGCTTGGCCCGGTGGATGTGTATGTACCTGGCAGGCTGGAGCCTGTCGCTGGACTTTACCTTGCACTGAACGTTATTCACTGTGGACGACTGGATTGGAATCGGTGGATTGTCACCTTGTGGTGGTGGAGAAGCTCGTGTGGACCTGAGATCCTGAGAGCGATGCCGTCTGGAGCGATGCTCCTGGTAGGGCCACCCATGGCGGTAAGGTCGAGGGGGAGGTCTCTGACAAAGAGCCGATCCGACCAAGACCCCAACGGTGGAACAGGCGGAGGACGATGGCTGACCTTAGTGGAACGTCACAACGGCTGGGAAGGCGGATGAAGGCTGCAGCAGGAAAGGGTCTCCGGTCGTCTTGGACTCCATGCCACTGGATCCTGACCCAGATCTGTCAAGGACCCCACGTGGGGTGGCTGTCTGTGCACCAGTCTCCCCACGTTAAACAAAGTCACGCACAGGCAGGCGTCCTCCGTGAGGGGACAGTCATACTCGCTTCCAGTGGCCGCTGATGATGATGTATCATGTATTGTCTTTCCGCTGACTGGTTAGCGCGCAACAAAAGCTCGGTACACGAGACATTAAACTGAACTGGAAGGTAGCAGGTCGGAAACTGAAGAGGAACTTCTATCCTGGTCTGGTTTAGAGATATAGCACGGAAACAGGCCCTTCGGCCCACCGGGTCCGCACCGACCAGCGATCCCCGCACACTAACACTATCCTACACACACTAGGGACATTTTTTACATTTACACCAAGCCGATTATCCTACAAACCTGCACGTCTTTGGAGTGTGGGAGGAAACTGAAGCACCCGGAGAAAAACCCACGCAGTCACGGGGAGAACGTGCAAACTCCGTACAGACAGCGCCCGTGTCTCTGGCCTTGTGAGGCAGCAGCTCTACCCGCTGCGCCACCGTGCTGCCCCATCTACAAGGAGTGACCTGATAATGGCAGCCCACCTTGCCGTTAGTAGTGGCGTGCGAGAGTCTGTGTGTTCACTGCCCACTGTGTTCTCAGCTGATTGGGGCTGTGGGTGAGGCTTGTGATGTATTCAGTAACTGAGGATATGACTGTCTACATATAGGCTGGGTGGGCATGGTGACAGTAGAGTCTGTCTCCTCCAGGAGAAGGCCTTTATAGACAACAGGTCAGGAGGAGGCCATTTGGCCCTTCGAGCCAGCACCACCATTCAATGTGATCATGGCTGATCATCCCCAATCAGTACCCCGTTCCTGCCTTCTCCCCATTTCCCCTGACTCCGCTATTTTTAAGAGCATTATCTAGCTGTCTCTTGAAAGCATCCAGAGAACCGGCCTCCACAGCCCTCTGAGGCAGAGAATTCCACAGACTCACAACTCTCTGTGAGAAAAAGTGTTTCCTCGTCTCTGTTCTAAATGGCTTACCCCTGATTCTTAAACTGTGACCCCTGGTTCTGGACTCCCCCAACATCGGGAACATGTTTCCTGCCTCTAGTGTGTCCAAGCCCTTAAAGCCCCAATCTTATATGTTTCAAAGAGATAGCCTCTCATCCTTCTAAACTCCAGAGTGTACAAGCCCAGCCGCTCCATTCTCTCAGCATATGACAGTCCCGCCATCCCGGGAATTAACCTGGTGAACCTACGCTGCACTCCCTCAATAGCAATAATGTCCTTCCTCAAATTAGGAGACCAAAACTGCACACAATACTCCAGGTGTGGTCTCACTAGGGCTCTGTACAACTGCAGAAGGAAATAAATGTGAGGCAGACACAAGAGACCTCCAGAGCTCCAGAGAAAACAATCTACTGTAGGTTTGTCGAAACTGTAGTTGGAACCCTCTAATCCAGGAACGAATGGATGAATAAGTTTATTGGCAAAGAATGTTCACATACAAGGAATTTGCTTTGGTGCTCCACCCGCAAGTGACAACACGGTATACAGTGACAATAAGAATAAAACATAAAAAAACATAAAAAATTAAAACAACAGGAAACATGTTCCCGATGTTGGGGGAGTCCAGAACCAGGGGCCACAGTTTAAGAATAAGGGGTAAGCCATTTAGAACGGAGATGAGGAAACACTTTTTCACACAGAGTTGTGAGTCTGTGGAATTCTCTGCCTCAGAGGGCGGTGGAGGCCGGTTCTCTGGATGCTTTCAAGAGAGAGCTAGATAGGGCTCTTAAAGATAGTGGAGTCAGGGGATATGGGGAGAAGGCAGGAACGGGGTACTGATTGGGGATGATCAGCCTTGATCACATTGAATGGTGGTGCTGGTTCAAAGGGCCGAATGGCCTACTCCTGCACCTATTGTCTATTATAAAATTAAGAATTAAACATTATAGTGTAAAATTCTGAATAAAATGAAATACCAGAGCAAAAGGAGGCTACAGGCTTGTGGTTGTTAAGTAGAGCTACCACTTGTGGAATAAAAGCTGTTTTGATGTCTGGCTGTGGCAGCTTTGACAGTCCGGAGTGACCTTCTAGAGGGAAGTGATTCCATTCTGGTAAACATCCACTGCATCCTCTCCAAAGCCTTCACATCGTTGCTGCAATGTGGCTGACCAGAAATGTACGCAATACTCTAAATGCGACCTGACCACACATTGACAAAGCTGCAGCACGACTTCCTGACTCTTGTACTGCATGCCCCAACCGATGAAGTCAAGCACATCCTCATGCCACTACTTCACCACCCTTGTTGTGTTGCCACGTTCAGGGAGCTATGGGCTTGCAGAGTGCCAATGCTGGAATCTTGCACAAGAGGCAAATCACTAGAGGGACTCAGCGGGTCAGGCAGCAACTGCAGAGGGAAATGGACAGGCAACATTTCAGGTGGGGACCCTTCTTCACACTGAAGGCGGTCACGATTATTAAGGGTTTGGACACGCTAGAGGCAGGAAACATGTTCCCGATGTTGGGGGAGTCCAGAACCAGGGGCCACAGTTTAAGAATAAGGGGTAAGCCATTTAGAACGGAGACGAGGAAACACTTTTTCTCACAGAGAGTTGTGAGTCTGTGGAATTCTCTGCCTCAGAGGGTGGTGGAGGCCGATTCTCTGGATGCTTTCAAGAGAGAGCTAGATAGGGCTCTTAAAGATAGCGGAGTCAGGAGATATGGGGAGAAGGCAGGAATGGGGTACTGATTGGGGATGATCATCCATGATCACATTGAATGGCAGTGCTGGCTCGAAGGGCCGAATGGCCTACTCCTGGTCTCCAAATCTGAGGAATGACATTATTGCCATAGAGGGAGTGCAGAGAAGGTTCACCAGACTGATTCCTGGGATGTCAGGACTGTCTTATGAACAAAGACTGGATAGACTCGGTTTATACTCTCTAGAATTTAGGAGATTGAGAGGGGATCTTATAGAAACTTACAAGATTCTTAAGGGGTTGGACAGGCTAGATGCAGGAAGATTGTTCCCGATGTTGGGGAGGTCCAGGACAAGGGGTCACAGCTTAAGGATAAGGGGGAAATCCTTTAGGACCGAGATGAGAAGGACTTTTTTCACATAGAGAGTGATGGGTCTCTGGAACTCTCTGCCACAGAGGGTAGTTGAGGCCAGTTCATTGGCTATATTTAAGAGGGAGTTAGATGTGGCCCTTGTGGCTAAAGGGATCAGAGGGTATGGAGAGAAGGCAGGTACGGGATACTGAGTTGGATGATCAGCCATGATCATATTGAATGGCGGTGCAGGCTCGAAGGGCCGAATGGCCTCCTCCTGCACCTATTTTCTATGTTTCTATGTTTTGCTGAACACTTATGCTTAGTCTACCTTGGCCTACATGATCTCCTGGTTGCCAAACACTTTAACTCCCCCTCCCATTCCCACACTGACCTCTCTATCCAGGGCCTCCTCCATCGTCAGAGTGAGGCCACATTGCACATTTGAGGAACAGCATTTCATATTTCGCTTGGGCAGCTCACAACATAGTTATGAAGATTGACTTCTCTAATTTCAAGTAACTCCTGCATTCACTCCCCTCCCTTCCCCTCCCCCCCCATCCTGGTCCTACCTGTTCTACTTGTATACATATTGTTATCAGACCTTCTCCAGCCAACAATGGGCCATTGTGGGCTCCACCCTTCCTGATTCGTCACCTGTTCCGTCGCTCCATAGATGTGCCCCACCCACTGAGTTTCTCCAGCATTTTTGTCTATCTTCGATTTCTCCAGCATCTGCAGTTCCTTCTTAAACCCTTCCTGGGGCCATCTCTTGCCGATCCTGACGTGTTTTGGCCTTTCATAGCCTACATTTTATTTCCCCTCCCCTGCCCACCCCCTCCGCACCTCTACTTTCAGTCTGAAACGTCACCTATCCATGTTCTCCACAAATGCTGCCTGACCCGCTGAGTTACTCCAGCACTCTGTGAAACGTCACCTATCCATGTTCTCCACAGATGCTGCCTGACCCGCTGAGTTACTCAGCACTCTGTGTATATCTTCGGTATAAACCACCATCTACAGGTCCTCCCTGCATATAACATCTGCGTGATTCTAGCACACAAACAAGCCCTTGGCGCCAACTCACCTACGCTGTGCTAGTTGGCATCTCAGGCCAGTCCCATTCGCTCACATCTGGCCCATATCCCTTGAAACCCTTCCTATCTATATATAGATATATATATATAGATATATACCCCAATGGTTGCATCAGCTTCGGCAGATGGATACAACTTTGGCTATGAAGGGTATCCAAGGATATGGGATTAGTGAAGGGAAGCGGTAAAATCTCAGTCCGGATCAGTATGGAAACAGGCCCTTCGGCCCACCTTGTCCACACTGGCCAACATGCCCCAGCTACACTAGTCCCACTTACCTGCGCTTGGTCCATATCCCTCCAACCTCCACCGCCCTCTGAGGCAGAGAATTCCACAGACTCACCACTCTCTGTGTGAAAAAGTGTTTCCTCGTTTCCGTTCTAAATGGCTTACCCCTTATTCTTAAACTGTGGCCCCTGGTTCTGGACTCCCCCAACATCGGGAACCTATTTCCTGTCTCTAGCGTGTCCAAACCCTTAATAATCTTATATGTTTCAATAAGATCCCCTCTCATCCTAAATTCCAGAGTGTCCAAGCCCAGCCGCTCCATTCTCTCAGCATATGACAGTCCAGCCATCCCGGGAATTAACCTGGTGAACCTACGCTGCACTCCCTCGATGTTTCTATGTTTCAAAAGTCTTCTATCTTGACCACTCCCTCCACCTGTGACACCACTTCCAGGGAACTCCTAGACCCCTCTGCCCGACAACACTACTCAGAGCCCTGCCATTCACAGTGTAGTTAGACTTCCTAAAACGCAACACCTCACACTTCTGTAAAACCACTTCACGTTTCTCTGTAGACGGAATTACTGGTGAATAATTGTGGCCAGAGGAACAAAGTGGCGGACACTTCTACAGATGATTGGGTGTGGTCTGAGGAAGTGTTTGCAGCTCCAGCCTCAGTGTCTGCACGCCACACGTTGTCTCACCAGATGTATCAGCGATCTGAATGCAAACCGGTCTAACCGCCGGTCTGACTGCGCGTACGAATAACCTCATCTAACAGCCCGATCTGTGGTGACAAGTTGCAACAGGAAGGTGAGCTGACTGCAGCATCAGCACATGCCTCAGGCTCTCTTTGTTTGCAATGCTTTGAATGTTTGTGGACTAACTCGGCCCACAATGCCTCTGTTGAACTCTCTGTTCAACCGAGCTGCCACAATTGGTCTGAAGAAGGGTCTCGACCCGAAACGTCGCCTATCTCCTTCGCTCCTTAGATGCTGCTGCACCCGCTGAGTTTCTCCAGCTTTTTGTGTCACCCTATGTTGAACATGTTGCCTAGACCAGCTCTTCGATCTTCTTCTTCTTCTTCTTGCGAATGAAACGTAAACCAAAGCAATAGTTAGATCTCAAGCTGGGTGTTGGGCAGCCAGGTCTCATCTCAGTTTTAAATGACCTCCCCTTTAATCTTAGACTGTGGCCTCTGGTTCTGGACTCCCTCATCATTGGGAACATTTTTCCTGCATCTAGCTTGTCCAGTCCTTTTATGATTTTATACATTTCTATCAGATCCATTTTCATCCTTTTAAATTCCTTTGAATACAAGCCCAGTCTTTCCGATCTTTCCTCATATGTCAGTCCCGCCATCCTGGGAATTAACCTTGTAAACCGACGCTGCACTCCCTCGATAGCAAGAATGTCCTTCCTCAAATTTGGAGACCAAAACTGCACACAATATTCCAGGTGTGGTCTCACTAGGGCCCTGCACAACTGCAGAAGGACCTCTTTGCCCCTATACTTAACTCCTCTTGTTATAAAGGCCAACATGCCATTGGCTTTCTTCACTGCCTGCTGTACCTGCATGCTTACTTTCATTGACTGATGAACAAGGACCCCCAGATCCTACATAGAAACATAGAAAATAGGTGCAGGATGAGGCCATTCGGCCCTTCGAGCCAGCACCGCCGTTCATTGTGATCATGGCTGATCGTCCCCAATCAATAACCCGTGCCTGCCTTCTCCCCATATCCCTTGACTCCACTAGCCCCTAGAGCTCTATCTAACTCTCATTAAATCCATCCAGTGATTTGGCCTCCATTGCCCTCTGTGGCAGGGAATTCCATAAATTCACAACTCTCTGGGTGAAAAAGTTTTTTCTCACCTCAGTCTTAAATGACCTCCCCTTTATTCTAAGACTGTGGCCCCTGGTTCTGGACTCGCCCAACATTGGGAACATTTTTCCTGCATCTAGCTTGTCCAGTCCTTTTATAATTTTATATGTTTCTATAAGATGTACTATAAGATCCTGTTGCAACTTGACACCATTTAGATAATCTGCCTTCCTGTTTTTTGCTACCAAAGTGGAGAACCACACATTTATCCACATTAAACTGCATCTGCCCACTCCCCCAACCTGTCCAAGTCACCCTGCATTCTCATAGCGTCCTCCTCACAGTTCACACTTTCCTCAAATTAGGGGACCAAAACTGCACACAAGACTCCAGGTGTGGTCTCAATAGGGCCCTGTACAACTGCAGAAGGACCTCTTTACTGCTACATGCAAATCCTCTTGCCATGAGCATCTTGGCTGCCAAACCAAACTGTGAAGCGTCCCGCATCAGACGTGTAAATTAGGACAAAGAGGTCTGAGCTTGATCTGACAGCAAAGCTCCAAATATGGGGAGAGTATCGCGGAGACGTTTTGCAGGCAAGACCAAAGGGAGGACTTTTCTTTTTAAATGCAAGGAGAGCCAAAGACAGTTTACAGGTTTGTTGAGAGCAAGATTACATCAGGTAACATGACAACTTACAGCACTTCAGAATCGAGAGTGGTTCATTGTCATATGTACCTGCTACAGTAGTCAAGTCAAAAGTCAAGTCAAACAAACTTTATTGTCATTTAGAAATACATTGATATATGCAGTTCCAAACGAAATTCCGTTGCATTTGGCTCCCTGTGCAACACGATAATTAACCAAAGCATAGGCATGGATTAAAAGGATAAATAGACAACGGTGGCAGCCCATTACATGGCATTCAGGAGTCTGATGGCTCGTGGGAAGAAGCTGTTGCAGAACCTTGATGTTCTGCTCCTTATGCTACGATATCTTTTGCCCGAGGGCAGCAGAGTGAACAGTCCGTGATGGAGATGTGTGGGGTCTTTTATAACACTGCTGGCCTTAGACACGCAGCGTTTGGTCACAATATCCCCGATTGAGGGGAGAGAGGTCCCGATGATTTTTTCCGCTGTCCTCACCACTCTCTGCACAGACTTCCAGTCGGAGGCTCTATAGTCCCCAAACCAGACAGAGATACAGCTGGTCAGAATAATCTCTATGGTGCCCCTGTAGAAAGTAGTGAGGATGGGATGGGGGAGATGAGCTCTTCTCATCCGGCGCAGAAAGTGCAACCGCTGCTGCGCTCTCTTAACTGTTGATGAGATGTTATTCGACCAGGTCAGACTGTTAGTGATCTGCACCCCCAGGAACTTAGTGCTACTGACCACCTCCACATCGCTGTCATTGATGTGAAGTGGTGTGGGACTGTGCCGGGTTTTCCTGAAGTCGACGATGACCTCCTTTGTTTTCTCGACATTCAGGATCAGGTTGTTCGTATTGCACCAGTCCACCAGTTGCTTGCTGCTGTTTAACAGGCCGACTAACGCACTCACACACAGATTAATATACAATAATAAATAACGCAGTAAATTTAAAACAATGGTACTAGGTAACTATAAAAGTACAAAACCGAGCCGGGTCCTTAGTGAAACAAGAGACACGGTCCACAGAAGATCCCAGTTGCTGAGGTCAGTGTTGTGCTGTGTTCACCAGCCTGATGGTTGTTGGGAAGAAGCTGCTCTTGAACCTGGAGGTCACGGTTTTCAGGCTCCTGTACCTTCTCCCCAATGGTAGCAGCGAGATGAGAGCGTGGCCAGGGTGGTGTGGGTCTCTGATGATGCCGGCTGCCTTATTGAGGCAGTTCCTCCTGTAGATCTCTTTGATGGTGGGGAGGTCAGTACCCGTGATGGAGCGGGCAGTGTCCAGCACTCTCTGTAGTCTGGCCGTTTGGTTTACTGGCCCAGACCATGATGCAAGCAGTTCAGGTAACTGGACATCCCAAGGCATTCACGATTTTGGAGGATTTTGAGAAGTGGTTCGTCTGTGTGCGGGAGGGAAGGTGCGGGTCTGTGCTGTGATGAGAATGATCTGAGCAAGGCACTTCGTCACGTGGAATTGGAATCAATGAGGATAAAGACTGGACACAGGGTCTTGTTCCTGAGGATCAGGAGTCAGGATCACATCCTCGGCACACCGGGAAGTCCAGGATCAGGAGCAATTCCCTTGCCCGGAATGGTGAATCCTTGGATTTCCATGCCACACCAGGCAGCGGAGTGTCCGGGTTATTCCAGCCGGAGATGATGCAATCCTTAAACCAAGGGCATCGAGGCAGAAGGTATATGGTAGATGATTAATAGACAATAAACGCAGGAGTAGGCCATTCGGCCCTTCGAGCCAGCACCACCATTCAATGTGATCATGGCTGATCATCCCCAATCAGTACCCCGTTCCTGCCTTCTCCCCATATCCCCTGACTCCGCTAAATACCATTGTGTTGGATGGTGGAACAGGCTCAAAGGGCCGAATGGCCTAGTTCTCCTCCCGTTTCTGTGTTTTAATGTCAAACGAACAAATAGCAAAGGACAAGAAGAGTGAGTCATAGGTCGCCAAGCAGTGATTGGCACAGCACTAATTAGAGCTGAAACCGCCAGCAATAAAGTCATCACTGCAGACCTCTCCCAAATCAAACTTGGTGTCATGAGTTGCAAGATGAATGGCTGAAACCGATTCAAGATGCTTTTCCGGATCAATGCTTTGAAGAATCAATTGGAGCGAGGCTATTTTAGACCTGGTTTTGTGCAGTAGAGGGAGCTGATTGATAGTCCGGTTGTCAAGGGACATCTGCGAGTGGTTGACCATAATTGGAGTGAACAGAACGCTGGTTTGAAATGATAGAGTTCAACAAAACTGCGGTCTTAAATCTACACAATGAAAGCACGAGAGGGAACTTGTCTGTGGTTAATGGGACAACCTACACTGACAAGCACACGTTTTGCAATTGGAGATGCAATACATCAGTCGGAAAAAATATGTTCCCTAACAGCATAAAAGCATTAGAAGGAAAAATGATTCATCCACGACTGACCGGGGAGATGAATAATACCCTTTAAATCAAAGGACTTCGGAAGTTTCCAGAAATAGGAATAGAACTCGATGGTGTTGCCAGGTCTTGAGGGCTGAGCTCGAGGGCTGAGCTGTAGGGACAGGTTACGCAGGCTAGGACTTCATTCCTTGGTGAGCACGAGGATGAGGGGAGATTCTTTGAGTTGAATAAAATCATGAGGGGAATAGATAGGGTGTCCGCACAGATTCTTTACACCTGGAGGGAATCACGGACAAGAGGACAGAGGTTTAATGAGAGAGGGGAAAAGATTTAATGGGAATCTGAGGAACCTTTTTCACACAGAGGGAGGTGGGTGTATGGAATGAGCTGCCAGAGGAGGGGGTTGAGGCAGCGACTATAATACAATGAATAAAAGTTACAAAAGACACAGAGTGCTGGAGTCACTCAGCGGGTCAGGCAGCATCTGTGGAGAACATGGATAGGTGACGTTTCACAGAGTGCTGGAGTAACTCAGCGGGTCAGGCAGCATCTGTGGAGAACATGGATAGGTGACGTTTCACAGAGTGCTGGAGTAACTCAGCGGGTCAGGCAGCATCTGTGGAGAACATGGATAGGTGACGTTTCACAGAGTGCTGGAGTAACTCAGCGGGTCAGGCAGCGTCTGTGGAGAACATGGATAGGTGACGTTTCACAGAGTGCTGGAGTAACCCAGCGGGTCAGGCAGCATCTGTGGAGAACATGGATAGGTGACGTTTCACAGAGCGCTGGAGTAACTCAGCGGGTCAGGCAGCATCTGTGGAGAACATGGATCGGCGATGTTTCAGGTCAGGATCCTTCTTCAGACTGATTGCAGTAGAGGGAGAAACAAAGACAATAGGTGCAGGAGTAGGCCGTTTGGCCCTTCTAGCCAGCACCGCCATTCATTATGATCATGGCTTATCATCCAACACCCCGTTCTGCTTTCGCCCCATATCCGTTGATTCCGTTACCCCTAAGAGGTAAATCTAACTCTCTCTTGAAAATATCCAGTGAATCGGCCTCCACCGCCCTCTGAGGCACAGAATTCCACAGACTCACAACTCTCTGGGTGAAAAGGTTTTTCCTCATCTCAGTCCTAAATGGCCGACCCCTTATTCTTAAACTGTGTGACCCCTGGTTCTGGACCCCCCCAACATGGGGAACATAGTTAGCTAAAGTTGCAGAGTTCAATATTCATGCCATGGATTGTGAGCTACCCGAGCAGAATGTGAGGAGCTGCTCCTGCAGTTTGTGTGTGACCTCACTCTGGCAATAAACTAATCTGAACTGTCCTGCTGAGTTACGCGACTTTATCGGCGACTGCCGGCACCCGTCATAGGTCGTTTCAGGTTGGCAAAGGTTTTCAACATGTTGAAAATCCAGCGGCGACCAGAAAGACGCTACGATCCTTTGGGCGACTGAGGAGACGTCTCACGGCCGTACAGGCGACATGTCGCGGGGTGAAGCCCGTGTGGTCGTGAGTAGTCGCCCAAAGAGTCGTACCTTGTTCTGGTCACCGCTGGATTTTCAACATGTTGAAGATTTTCGACCACCTGTAACGACCTATGACGGGTGCCTGCAGTCGCCGAAAAATTTGTGTAAGTGGGACAGGCCCTTAACTCCAGCTTTTTGTGTCTATCTTTGGAATAATGAAAAGGCAGGTGTGATCCGAGAGGGGGTGCAACATAAGAGCTTTCACGGTTAAAAAGATAAAGGCGGTGGAGGAAATGTGTGCCCAATGTAAACAGAGGCATGAGAATTACACTTGGGACTAAGGAGATGGCAGAGGAATTAAATAATCCCTTATCTTTTCAGAAGAAATCCATAAAACCTGCCAGACAGAGTAAATAGTTACAATTCCAGGAGGAATGGAGTCATCAAATTGCATTAAATCGTGCATAAAATCATGAGAGGAATAGATCGGGTAGACAGACGCACAGAGTCTCTTGCCCAGAGTAGGGGGATCGAGGACCAGAGGACACAGGTTCAACTTCAAGGTGAAGGGGAAAAGATTGAATAGGAATCTGAGGGGTAACTTTTTCACACAGAGGGTGGTGGGTGTATGGAACGAGCTGCCAGAGGAGGTGGTCGAGGCTGGGACTATCCCAACGTTTTAGAAACAGTTCATTAGGTAGAAAACATAGAAAAATAGGTGCAGGAGTAGGCCATTCGGCCCTTCAAGCCAGCACCGCAATTCAATATGATCATGGCTGATCATCTAAAATCAGTACCCCGTTCCTGCCTTCTCCCCATATCCCCTGATTCCGTTAGCCATAAGAGCTAAATCTAACTCTCTCTTGAAAACATCCAGTGAATTGGCCTCCACTGCTTCTGTGGCAGAGAATTCCACAGATTCACAACTCTCTGGGTGCAAAAGTGTTTCCTCATCTCAGTCCTAAATGGCCTATCACTTATTCTTAAACCATGACCCCTGGTTCGGGACTCCATTGACATCGGGAACATTTTTCCTTAATAGGTACAAGGATAGGACAGGTATGGAGGGATATGGACCAAGTGCAGGCAGGTGGGACTAGTGTAGTTGGGACATGTTGGCCTGTGTGTGGAAGTTCGGCCGAAGGGCTTGTTTCCACACTGTATCACTCAATGAGTCTATGAGTCTTAAAAAAAGTATGGAGGTGAAGAGCAGGTGAGCCAAACAGCTCCAAGACTCGATTATCGATTTACTTCTCACAGTTTCACACCTGGAGTGAAACCACACCTGGAGTATTGTGTGCAGTTTTCGTCTCCAAATTTGAGGAAGGACATTCTTGCTATTGAGGGAGTGCAGCGTAGGTTTACAAGGTTAATTCCCGGGATGGCGGGACTGTCATACGCTGAGAGAATGGAGCAGCTGGGCTTGTACACTCTGGGTTTAGAAGGATGAGAGGGGATCTCATTGACACATATAAGGTTATTAAGGGTTTGGACACGCGAGAGGCAGGAAACGTGTTCCTGATGTTGGGGGAGTCCAGAACCAGGGGCCACAGTTTAAGAATAAGGGGTAAGCCATTTAGAACAGAGATGAGGAAACACTTTTTCTCACAGGGAGTTGTGAGTCTGTGGAATTCTCTGCCTCAGAGGGCGGTGGATGCCGGTTCTCTGGATGCTTTCAAGAGCTAGATAGGGCTCTTAAAGATAGTGGAGTCAGGGGATATGGGGAGAAGGCAGGAACGGGGTACTGATTGGGGATGATCAGCCATGATCACATTGAATGGCGGTGCTGGCTCGAAGGGCCGAATGGCCTACTCCTGCACCTATTGTCTATTGTCTATTATATTGGTTTATTCTTGTCACGTGTGCTGAGATACAGCGGTAAACTATTTTTGTGAGATCTCCAGTCAAATGATTGCGTACAGGAGTAGATCAGGCTGTGCAAAAGGGAAAATAGACTGAGTGTAGATTAAATGTTGTAGGAAAGAACTGCCGATGCTGGTTTAAGACGAAGATAGACACAAAATGCTGGAGTAACTCAGCAGGAAGGGTCTTGACCCAAAATGTCACCCATTCGGTCTCTCCAGAGATGCCGCCTGTCCCGCTGAGTTACTCCAGCACACTGTGCCACACATCTGTGCAGAATATAGTTGAGGTTTATTCTTGTAACTGTACCAATGTTACAATGAAGTTTGTTTTGCATGTCATCCGATCAAATATTTTCATAAATATAATCAAATCAAACTCAAGTACAACAGAGCAAAGCTCACTAAGGGGCCCGTCCCACTGTACGAGGTAATTCAAGAGTTCTCCCGAGTTTCCCCCGATTCGACCTTGGAGAATTACGCTAATAACCGCTCGTAGGTACTCGGGGCTCTCGTGGACATTTTTCAACATGTTGAACAAAACTTCACGAGTCTTCACGAGCTTACCGGGTTTCCCGAGTACCTGGCGTTAGCGTTACGAGCCACGTTGAGACGCCCCCGAGCTCTGACGTACCCGCTACGTACATTCTCCGTGCTTACCACGAGTTTGATTTTGTTTTTAAACTCGGGAGAGAGCTCTTGAATTGCCTCGTGCAGTGGGACAGGCCCTTTAACAGAGTGCTGAGTAGTTCTCAGCATTGTAGTGCATCAGCTCCAGAGACCAAAGAGCCTGTCCCACTTGGCGATTTTCCATCCAGCGACTGCTGGCATCATTGACAGACATGTCAGGGTCAGTGAAGAACGTGTGGCGTGACGCAGCGGCGACGACGTATGACCAGCAGTGGTTTTTCAAGTGTCGCAACATTTTTTTGTCGCCGTTGGATTTTGAAATGTTCCAATTCTTTTGCCGACACTGATATGACCCCGGCAGTTGCCGTCAACATCGGCAAGCGGGGAAAGCCCAATGTCCACAATGGGGTAGCGGTGAATCGGACAGGACCCTGGCTGATGGGGGGGCCTGTTCAAACGCCTGATCACAGAGGGGAAGAAGCTGTTCCTCAGTCTAGTGGTCGGTACCTTCTGCCGGACAGGAGCAAGGAGTAGAAGGAATAACCGGTTTGGGACTAGTCCTTGATGATATCGGCTGCTTTCCTGAGGCAGCGTGGAATGTAGATGGAGTTGATGGTGGGGAGTGTGGTGTGTGTGGGACGGGGCTACATCTACAACTGTCTGCTGTTACTTGCGGTCTTGGGTAGAGCTGTTGCCAACTAGGCTCTGAGGCAGCAACAATCCTCTGCATATCTGTGGTGCATCTGTAGAAGTGTGTAAGATTCATTAGGGAATGAATAGAGAATCAGGAAGTTGAGGCGTCAGGGGATATGGGGAGAAGGCAGGAACAGGGGTACTGATTGGGGATGATCAGCCATGATCACATTGAATGGCGGTGCTGGCTCGAAGGGCTGAATGGCCTACTGCTGCACCTATTGCCTATTGTCTATTCAGCATCTGTGAAGGGAAGGAATGGGTGACGTTGAGGCGTTGGTGTGCCTTCTCAGCTGTCACTTCAACGTGGTTGGTCCATGACAGATGGTTGGTAATATTAACGCCAAGGAGATTGAAGCTCCCATCCATTTCATCTTCAGCACCATCACTGCTGACTGGGGCATGTGCTCCACAATGCTTCCTGAAGTCAATAACTAGTCTGAAGAAGGGTCTCGACCCGAAACGTCGCCTATCTCCTTCGCTCCTTAGATGCTGCTGCACCCGCTGAGTTACTCCAGCTTTTTGTGTAACCGTCGATTCTCCAGCATCTGCAGTTCCTTCTTTAACTCAATAACTAGCTCCTTGGTCGTGATGACATTCAGGGAGAGGTTTAGAAGGATGAGCGGAGATCTTATTGAAACATATAAGATTATTAAGGGCTTGGACACGCTAGAGGCAGGAAACATGTTCCCGATGTTGGGGGAGTCCAGAACCAGAGGCCACAGTTTAAAAATAAGGGGTAAGCCATTTAGAACGGAGACGAGGAAACACTTTTTCTCACAGAGAGTGGCGAGTCTGTGGAATTCTCTGCCTCAGAGGGCGGTGGAGGCCGGTTCTCTGGATACTTTCAAGAGAGAGCTAGATAGGGCTCTTAAAAATAGCGGAGTCAGGGGATATGGGGAGAAGGCAGGAACGGGGTACTGATTGGGGATGATCAGCCATGATCATATTGAATGGCGGTGCTGGCTGGAAGGGCCGAATGGCCTCTACTCCTGCACCTATTGTCTATTCAACCTCTTGTGTCTTCTGCCCAATGGGAGTGGAGTGAAGAAGGAATATCTTGGGTGAACGAGGTCCTTGATGATGATGGCCGCTTTCCTAAGGAATATGAAGTGTAGATGGAGTCGATGGGGCGGAGTCTGGTCTGTGTGACGGACTGGGCTACGTCCACAACTCTCTGAAGTTTCTTGCATGTCAGATCTTTCAGAAATGGAGAAGAGAGATCATTAAAACAACCACAGAGTGCTGGAGTAACTCAGCGGGTCAGGCAGCATCTGTGGGGAACATGGATAGGTGACGTTTCACAGAGTGCTGGAGTAACTCAGCGGGTCAGGCAGCATCTGTGGGGAACATGGATAGGTGACGTTTTGGGTTGGGATACATTTTCAGTGAAGAAGGGTCCTGACCTGAAACGTCACCTATCCATGTTCTCCACAGATGCTGCCTGACCCGCTGAGTGACTCCAGCACTCTGTGAAACGTCACCTATCCACGTTCTCCACAGACGCTGCCTGACCCGCTGAGTTACTCCAGCACTCTGTGAAACGTCACCTATCCATGTTCTCCACAGACGCTGCCTGACCCGCTGAGTTACTCCAGCACTCTGTGAAACGTCACCTATCCATGTTCTCCACAGACGCTGCCTGACCCGCTGAGTTACTCCAGCACTCTGTGAAACGTCACCTATCCATGTTCCCCACAGATGCTGCCTGACCCGCTGAGTTACTCCAGCACTTTGTGTCTTTTTTTTTGGTAAACCAGCATCTGCAGTTCCTTGTTTCTCAAGAGTGATCTCAGATTGGCTTCAGGTTGCGTGGAGAGTTGGGGAGGGGACGCAGATGATGTCTGTCGGGGTGAGGCCGGGGTTGCTATGGAGATGAGCAGTTGATGAAGGAACCATCTCTGGGGTATTTGACCGTCCCAGTGATAGTTCGTGGGTCACCGGCAACAATATCGGTGACACACACATTCTATGTCGAGCACGAGAGGCTCAGCTAAATATAGAAATATGTACATGCAATGAGGCACACCACCCTGACGTAAGAACAATGTTCTCGAGAGAGTGGGCCGCAGAAACATGAGCCTCGCTGATAATGACATATTACTGACATACATACCGTGGTCTGGCAAAGAATGTTTGTTTTACCAGCCGTCCACGTAAATCACCCTCACTGCTTTGGAGAACGTTTGCTTGGTCACGTTAGGAGTATTGCCCGCAGTTTAGTTTAAAGATACAACGTGGAAACAGGCCCTTCAGCCCACCGAGTCCGTGCCGACCAGCGATCCCCGCTCACTAACACTATCCCACACACGTTGGGGACAATTTTACATTGACACCCAGCCAAGAAGCCTGCAAACCCGCACCTCTTTGGAATGTGGGAGGTCACCAGAGCACCCGGAGAAAGCCCACGCAGGTCACGGGGCAGTCACGGTGGCGCAGCGGTAGAGTTCCTGCCTTACAACGAATGCAGCGCCGGAGACCCGGGTTCCATCCCGACTACGGGCGCTGTCTGTACGGAGTTTGTACGTTCTCCCCGTGACCTGTGTGGGTTTTCTCCGAGATCTTCGGTTTCCTCCCACACACCAAAGACGTGCAGGTTTGTAGGTTAATTGGCTTTGGTGTACGTGCAAATTGCCCCCAGTGTGTGTAGGATAGTGTTAGCATGCGGGGATCGCTGGTCGGCGCGGACCCGGTGGGCCAAACGGCCTGTTTCCGTGCTGAATCTCTAAAAACTAAAAGAACGTGCAAACTCCGTACAGACAGCGCCCGTAGTCGGGATGGAACCCGGGTCTCTGGTGCTGTGAGGCAGCAACTCTACCGCTGCGCCAGCGTGCCGCCTTGTTCTATCGCTGTGTTTGCCGTTCTGTTCCGTATTGTTTGCAGTTTGGGTCAGCCCATTGCCGGAAGGATTGGGAGGCTTTAGAGAGGGGGCAGAAGAGATTCACCGGAATGCTGCATGGATTAGAGGGTTACAAGGTGAAATTGGAGAAACCGGGATGGTTTTCTTTAGAGCATTGTCAGGATGGAACCCGGTGTGCAAAGTACTCTTGACACAGAGTCAATAGACAATAGGTGCAGGAGTAGGCCATTCGGCCCCTCGAGCCAGCACCGCCATTCAATGGCTGATCATCCCCAATCAGTACCCCGTTCCTGTCTTCTCCCCATATCCCCTGACTCCGCTATCTTTAACCATATAACCATATAACCATATATAACCATATAACAATTACAGCACGGAAACAGGCCTTCTCGGCCCTTCCAGTCCGAGCCCTATCTAGCTCTCCCTTGAAAGCATCCAGAGTACCGGCCTCCACCGCCCTGAGTCAGAGAATTCCACAGACTCACAACTCTCTGTGTGAAAAAGTGTTTCCTCGTCTCTGTTCTAAATGGCTTACCCCTTATTCTTAAACTGTGGCCCCTGGTTCTGGACTCCCCCAACATGGGGAACATGTTTCCTGCCTCTAGCGTGTCCAAGCCCTTAACAATCTTATATGTTTCATTATATCTTATATGAGTCATTATATATCGTAACAAGTACTTTAATTAGACTACATGCAGAGACCATCGAGATGAAGTTGAAAATTGTTTTAAATGGAAGTTTAAAATTCCATTGTTTAAAAAGGGTTCAAAGAATAAACCTAGCAATTATAGACCGGTTAGTTTGACGTCAGTGGTGGGCAAATTAATGGAAAGGATACTTAGAGATAATATATATAAGCATCTGGATAAACAGGGTCTGATCAAGAACAGTCAACATGGATTTGTGCCTGGAAGGTCATGTTTGACAAACCTTCTTGAGTTTTTTGAAGAGGTTACTAGGGAAATTGATGAGGGTAAAGCAGTGGATGTTGTCTATGTGGATTTCAGTAAGGCCTTTGACAAGGTTCCTCATGGAAGGTTGGTTAAGAAGGTTCAATCTTTGGATGTTAATGGCGGAGTAGCAAGATGGATTCAACAGTGGCTGAATGGGAGATGCCAGAGAGTAATGGTGGATGGCTGTTTGTCAGGTTGGAAGCCGGTGACCAGTGGGGTGCCTCAGGGATCTGTGTTGGGTCCACTGTTGTTTGTCATGTACATCAATGATCTGGATGATGGGGTGGAAAATTGGATAAGTAAGTATGCAGATGATACTAAGATAGGGGGTGCTGTGGATAATGAAATAGATTTTCAAAGTCTACAGAGAGATTTGGGCCATTTGGAAGAGTGGGCTGAAAGATTGCAGATGGAGTTTAATGCTGATAAGTGTGAGGTGCTACATCTTGGCAGGACAAATCAAAATAGGACGTACATGGTAAATGGTAGGGAATTGAGGAATGCTGTGGAACAGAGGGATCTAGGAATAACTGTGCATAGTTCCCTGAAGGTGGAATCGCATGTAGATAGGGTGGTAAAGAAAGCTTTTGGTGTGCTGGCCTTTATAAATCAGAGCATTGAATATAGGAGTAGGGAAGTAATGTTAAAATTGTACAAGGCATTGGTGAGACCAATTCTGGAGTATGGTGTACAGTTTTGGTCGCCTAATTATAGGAAGGATGTCAACAAAATAGAGAGAGTACAGAGGAGATTTACTAGAATGTTGCCTGGGTTCCAGCAACTAAGTTACAGAGAAAGGTTGAACAAGTTAGGTCTTTATTCTTTGGACCGCAGAAGGTTAAGGGGGGACTTGATTGAGGTCTTTAAAATGATGAAAGGGATAGACAGAGTTGACATGGATAAGCTTTTCCCATTGAGGGTAGGGAAGATTCAAACAAGAGGGCATGACATGAGAATTAAGGGTCAGAAGATTAGGGGTAACATGAGGGGGAACTTCTTTACTCAGAGAGTGGTGGCTGTGTGGAATGATCTTCCAGCAGAAGTGGTGGAGGCAGGATCGATTTTAACATTTAAAAGTAAAGTGGATAGGTATATGGACGGGAAGGGAATGGAGGGGTATGGTCTGAGTGCAGGTAGATGGGACTAGGGGAAAATAAATGTTCGGCAGGGACTGGAGGGGCCGAGAGGGCCTGTTTCCGTGCTGGAATTGTTATATGGTTATATGGTTATATAAGTAAGTGGCTGTCCGCATGCCATCAGGTGGTGGTGTGGAAAATCTGACATGGATTATGGATCAGGTCATCAGCAGCAAAAGCAGACACGGATCAAATCGTCACTACTGTTTGATCTACACCCGGGTCTCTGGCGCTGTGAGGCAGCAACTCTACCGCTGCGCCACCGTGCCGTTATAACGGTGCCCCAATATTCTGGGCGTCCTGATACAAGAAGGATGGGGAGGTTTTGGAGGGGGTGCAGAGGAGGTTTACCAGAATGATGCCTGCATTAGAGGGAAGACAAAAATGCTGGAGAAACTCAGCGGGTGAGGCAGCGTCTATGGAGCGAAGGAAATAGGTGACGTTTCGGGTCGAGACCCTTCTTAGGACTACTGTACCAGAGAGTATCAGCTATGGGGACAGACTTGGACTGATCTCTCTGGAGCGTCAGAGTATGATGGGAGAATGCGAGAACTATATGAAAACATAGGAGGCATAGATAGGGTAGACAGTCACAACCCTGGGGGGGGATGTCACAGACTAGAGGGCGCAGCTTTAAGGTGAGAGGGGCAAAGTCTAAAGGAGATGTGCGGGGCAAGTGTTTTACACAGAGGGGGGTGGGGGCCTGGAACGCGCTGCCAGGGGTGGGGGCGGAGGCGGATACGACAGTGGTGTTTAAGAGGCGTTTAGACGGGCATGTGGATATGCAGGGAATGGAGGGATACGGATCACGTGCAGGCAGAGGGGGTTAGTGTAACTTGGCTTCATGTACAGCACGGACATTGTGGGCCGAAGGGCCTGTTCCCACCTGTTCTATGTTCGTTTTTTAATACTATCAAACAATGCAGAAGCAGTTATTGCAGCTTCGGAGAAAGTGCAGGTAAAACAAGTGCAAGGGCTGAAGTGAGGTAGGTTGGGAGATCGGGACTACACCCTGGCTTATGGGAGGAGTGTTCAATAGTCTGATAACAGCGGAGAAGAAGGGTCTTGACCCGGAACGACATCCAATCCTTCTCTCCAGAGATGCTGCCTGTCCCGCTGAGTTACTCCAGCATTTAGACAATAGACAATAGGTGCAGGAGTAGGCCATTCAGCCCTTTGAACCAGCACCGCCATTTAATGTGATCATGGCTGATCATCCCCAATCAGTTCCCCGTTCCTGCCTTCTCCCCATATCCCCTGATTCCGCTATTTTTAAGAGCCCTATCTAGCTCTCTCTTGAAAGTATCCAGAGAACCGGCCTCCACCGCCCTCTGAGGCTGAGAATTCCACAGACTCACAACTCTCTGGGTGAAAAAGTGTTTCCTCGTCTCCGTTCTAAATGGCTTACCCCTTATTCTTAAACTGTGGCCCCTGGTTCTGGACTCCCCCAACATCGGGAACATGTATTTAAGAAGGAACTGCAGATGCTGGAAAATCGAAGGTAGACAAAAGTGCTGGAGAAACTCAGCGGGTGCAGCAGCATCTATGGAGCGATGGAGATAGGTAACATTTTGGGCCGAAACCCGTCTTCAGTCTGATATGCACAACAAAGACACAACTCGAGGCTGACTTCCCTTGGGACTGGATAAGCGCTGAAAGTTAAAGTTGATAATGCAGGAAACACGCAGCGGGTCAGGCAGCATCTGCGGAGGAACAGCAAGGCAGTGAAAGGTCACTGAAGCAAAATGTTGACTCCCTTCCTCCCCTCGAATTCCTGCTGCCTGACCTGCTGAGAATTACTGGCATTTCCTGTTTTGGTTCATGTTTCTGCTGACTTACATCAGAATGTTTTTTGAGCTGAGGAATTTGGGGTGTGCCCTAATTGTGTACAATGAATGCAACCGAAATATAGGCAGGTCTCGGCCCGGAATGTCACCCGTTCCTCCTCTCCAGAGATGCTGCCTGTCCCGCTGAGTCACGCCAGCTTTTGGTGTTTATCTTTGGGGTAAACCAGCGTCTGCAGTTCCTTCACACACATCAACACTGGGATTGGATGTCAGAGAGTATGTAATATGGAAACAGGCCCTTCAGCCCACTGTGTCTGTACTAGCATAGGACACAGTACATCACAGGAACAGGCCCTTCAGCCCACTGTGTCTATACTAGCATAGGGAACAATACATCACAGGAACAGGCCCTTCAGCCCACTGTGTCTATACTAGCATAGGACACAGTACATCACAGGATTAGGCCCTTCAGCCCACTGTGTCCATACTAGCATAGGGAACAATACATCACAGGAACAGGCCCTTCAGCCCACCGTGTCTATACTAGGGTAGGACACAGTACATCACAGGATCAGGCCTTTCAGCCCACAATATCTGTATGAACACGATGCCGTTAGATTAGACTCTGCCCACACGTGATCCATATTCCTCTATTCTCTGCACCATTTCCAAGAGCCTCTTGGCCATAGAACGGCGCAAGAGTCGCTACGTAAAGGGCGATGACAAAGGGCGTCTTCCGGCACTTCACAACGGCACATATCCCAGGGATGCATTCCCGATCTTCCAATCTACCTCATGTTGCCATGATCATATTGATGGCGGTGCAGGCTCGAAGGGCCGAATGGCCTACTCTTGCACCTATTTTCTATGTTTCTATGTTGCCCGGATACCCGGGTTCGATCCTGATACGGGCGCTGTCTGTACGGAGTTTGCACGTTCTCCCCGTGACCTGCGTGGGTTTCCTCCGAGATCTTCGGTTTCCTCCCGCACTCAAGTCGAACAGTTTCGTAGGTTAATTGGCTCGGTAAAAATGGTATAAATGGGAAGAGTCCCTAGTGAGGGATAGGGTTAGTGTGCGGGGATCGCTGGCCGGCGCGGACCCGGTGGGCCGAAGGGCCTGTTTCTGCCCTGTATCTTTAAACTAAACTAAACTAAATGAAGCTCTTAAACGCCACAATCGTATCTGCCTCCACCACCACCCCTGGCAGCGCGTCCACGCACCCACCGCCCTCTGGGGGGGAGAGGAGTGAGGGAGGGAGTGACTGAGGGGAGGGGAAAGGAGAGGGAGGGAGAGGTGAGAGAGGGATTGGGGGAGGGGAGGAGGAGAGGGGAAAGAAGAGGGAGGGTGAAGAGGAGGAGGGAGGAGTGCTGGGGATGAGGGGGAATGAGCTGCACTTGCACAGTTGGGGGCTATGCGTGAGTGGTGGAATAATACGTTGGGGGATCGGGTGAGTGGTGGAATATTACGTTGGGGGCTATGGGTGAGTGGTGGAATATTACGTTGGGGGAACGGGTGAGTGGTGGAATATTACGTTGGGGGAACGGGTGAGTGGTGGAATATTACATTGGGGGCTATGGGTGAGTGGTGGAATATTACGTTGGGGGCTATGGGTGAGTGGTGGAATATTACGTTGGGGGATCGGGTGAGTGGTGGAATATTACGTTGGGGGCTATGGGTGAGTGGTGGAATATTACGTTGGGAGATCGGGTGAGTGGTGGAATATTACGTTGGGGGAACGGGTGAGTGGTGGAATATTACATTGGGGGCTATGGGTGAGTGGTGGAATATTACGTTGGGGGCTATGGGTGAGTGGTGGAATATTACGTTGGGGGATCGGTTGAGTGGTGCAATATTACATTGGGGAATGGGTTGCGTTGGGGGAACAGGCCTCCTGTGTGACTGGTCAAGTCTCCTTTAAACTTCGCCCCTCTCACCTTGAAGCTATTCCGACTAGATTTTGACATTTCCACCAAGTAAAAGGTTCTGACTGTCTACCCTATCGATGTCTCGTTCACCCTCAACCTCTGACGTTCCAGAGACAACAATCCCAGTCTGTCCAGCCTCCCCCTGTAGCTGAAACCCTCTAATCCCGGCTTCGTTCTGGTGAACCTGCTCTGCACCGTCTCCAAGGCCCCCACATCCCCCCTGTGATGGGGGCGACCACAACTGCCCGTAATACTCCAGGTGTGGCCTGAATTCAATACATTTTCAGTTGCCCATGCCTCTCATATTTAATCTATCACGACACCCTGATTCTCCCAGGTATCCCAAGCTTCCTCCATCTATTCCTCACCCTCTGTCTGACAATGTCTCTCTGTCCTAATTCACTCTGCTGACCCGGGTTACATCCTCGCAACGGGCGCTGTCTGTACGGAGTTTGCACGTTCTCCCCGTGACCTGCGTGGGTTTTCTCCTGGAGCTCCGGTTTCCTCCCACACTCCAAAGACGTGCAGGTTTGTAGATTAATTGGCTTTGGTAAAATGGTAAATTGTCCCTGGTGTGTGTCGGGTGGTGTTAGTGTGCGGGGATCGCTGGTCGGCGCGGACTCGGTGGGCCGATGTACCTCGAAGGTCTAATCGAGGACCAAGACAGCTGGAAGAACA
Source organism: Raja brachyura (assembly GCA_963514005.1). The sequence continues at coordinate 31,645 of CAUPSL010001405.1, forward strand.
AATGAAACTAACCAAAACAGTGAACATTATATTTCTTTAAAACAATATGTTGTAGTATTTTAGATTAAATGCTGTGGTTTAACGAGCATCATAATGTGTACAGTGTTTTTCACCAACACTTTGACTCAAGATTATTAAGGGTTTGGACACACTAGAGGCAGGAAACATGTTCCCGATGTTGGGGGAGTCCAGAACCAGGGGCCACAGTTTAAGAATAAGGGGTAAGCCATTTAGAACAGAGATGAGGAAACACTTTTTCTCACAGGGAGTGGTGAGTCTGTGGAATTCTCTGCCTCAGAGGGAAGTGGAGGCCGGTTCTCTGGATACTTTCAAGAGAGAGCTAGATAGGGCTGTTAAAAATAGCGGAGTTAGGGGATATGGGGAGAAGGCAGGAATGGGGTACTGATTGGGGATGATCAGCCATGATCACATTGAATGGCGGTGCTGGCTCGAAGGGCCGAATGGCCTACTCCTGCACCTATTGTCTATTGTCTATTGTCAAACATCGTGCCCCAGAATTGTCTGGCTTATTCAGTCCTCTACAGATGTAGTGTGAGTGTGAAAGATACATCTTCTAGATGCGCTGGGACACTTCCTCAGTGATGTGACCTGGGGTCATCGGGTGTTTGGGTCACAACATCGCACACCCTCGCCCAGGCGACCCAGCCGGGGTTGATCAGGCCCCGACTTGCGTCCCAGCAGCAACCGCCCACGGATCAGCCCTCTTAATCCAAGCCACCTCGTGGCTTTCTCTGCGGCTTAGCTTGCAGATTGAATGGCCCTCTTCATTGCCAGCCCCCTAAAGCCACTACAGCCCACCCCTACGGGCTCGTAGTTTGTCTCCCAGCCGCTGTCCTGTACAGGTTTATCAAATGGAAAGTATTTAGATATTGACCTAAAATAACGGCAGATATTTTAAATGGGCTGGACTGTGTTTTTGGGAAGTTTTTCTGTAATTAAGTAAGAGATTAGTAAGGCTGTGGAGCCCAAGTCAGTGGATATGTAGACAATAGACAATAGGTGCAGGAGTAGAGGCCATTCGGCCCTTCGAGCCAGCACTGCCATTCAATGTGATCACGGCTGATCATCCAGAATCAGTACCCTGTTCCTGCCTTCTCCCCATATCCCCTGACTCCGCTATCTTTAAGAGCCCTATCTAACTCTTTCTTGAAAGTATCCAGAGAACCTGCCTCCACCGCCCTCTTGGGCAGAGAATTCCACAGACTCACAACTCTCTGTGAGAAAAAGTGTTTCCTCGTCTCCGTTCTAAATGGCTTACCCCTTATTCTTAAACTGTGGCCCCTGGTTCTGGGCTCCCCCAACATCGGGAACACGTTTCCTGCCTCTAGCGTGTCCAAACCCTTAATAATCTTCAGAGAATTCCACAGACTCACAAGAGAGTCGAGGGTGTTTTAATGTCGTGTGTCCCAGATAGGACAGTGAAACTCTTGCTTGCTGCAGCACAACAGGATATGTAGACATAATACAGAACGGGAGATAAGTCTATGTGTCTATACACCGTACACCGTAGGTACCCAATAAATAACCAGATTAAGAGCATTAGACTGTTATTGTTCAGCGCCTGTTTGACGTTGCGTTTAATAGCCTGAAGGCTGCTAAACGCTCTCTGAGTGAAAACATTTTTCCTCGTCTCCATTCTTATACACCACAGCGGTTTTGCTTTGGATAGTGGGCTAGCTAAGGGCCTGTTTCCGTTCTAGAACAGTACAGGGCCTGCTCCACTTTTTCAGCGACTTCCGGCACCCATTACAGGTGGCAGAAAGTTTTAACCTGTTGAAAACCCAGCGGCGACCAGAAAGACGCTATGACTCTTTGGGCAACTGAGGAGACGACTCACGGCCGTACAGGCGACATGTCGCGGGGTGAAGCCCGTACGGTCGTGAGTCGTCGCCCAAAGAGTCGTACCTTGTTTTGGTCGCCCGCTGGATTTTCAACAGACCTGCAACCACCGATGACGGGTTCCGGCAGTCCCTGAAAAACTCGTGTAAGTGGGTCAGGCCGATAAATGGGATGGTTTATAACAAGAGGAGTCGAGTATAGGAGCAAACGGGTCCTTCTGCAGTTGTACAGGGCCCTAGTGAGACCACACCTGGAGTATTGTGTGCAGGTTTGGTCCCCTAATTTGAGGAAGGACATCCTTGCTATTGAGGGAGTGCAGCGTAGGTTTACGGGGTTAATTCCCGGGATGGCGGGACTGTCATATGCTGAGAGAATGGAACGGCTGGGCTTGTACACTCTGGAATTTAGAAGGATGAGAGGGGATCTTATTGAAACATATAAGATTATTAAGGGTTCTCTGGATACTTTCAAGAGAGAGCTAGATAGAGCTCTCAAAGATAGCGGAGTCAGGGGCTATGGGGAGAACCATATATCCATATAACCATATAACAATTACAGCACGGAAACAGGCCTTCACGGCCCTTCCAGTCCGTGCCGACCATTTATTTTCCCCTAGTCCCATCTACCTGCACTCAGACCATACCCCTCCATTCCCTTCCCGTCCATATACCTATCCACTTTAGTTTTAAATGTTACATGTTAAATGAGAAGGCAGGAACGGGGTACTGATTGGGGATGATCAGCCATGATCATTGGCTATATTTAAGAGGGCGTTAGATGTGGCACTTGTGGCTAAAGGGATCAGGGGGTATGGAGAGAAGGCAGGTACGGGATACTGAGTTGGATGATCAGCCATGATCATATTGAATGGCGGTGCAGGCTCGAAGGGCCGAATGGCCTACTCCTGCACCTATTTTCTATGTTTCTATGTTTCTATGATCACATTGAATGGCGGTGCTGGCTCGAAGGGCCGAATGGCCTACTCCTGCACCTATTGTTTGTTGTCTATTGTTCACTAATGGTCCGGTCTGTTCTCTCTCCTCCAACACAGGCTTCCATGACACTTGCCAACGGATTTGTGGAGAGTCCGGTCAGGACCCAGGAGGGGGCGGAGGTGGCCGCGGAGAGTGGACCCCCGCCTGAGCCCCCGGCTACGCTCCCCGAGCAGCCTCCGGCCCGTGGCGGCTGGGGTGGCAAGCACGAGTTCCTGCTCAGCTGCATCGGCTACTGCGTGGGCCTGGGCAACGTGTGGAGGTTTCCTTACCTCTGCTACCGCAATGGAGGAGGTAGGACAACGGCACGAGCTTCAGTCTTTACTCACGGGGCGGTGAATCTGTGGGATTCATTGGAGGCCAAGGCAGTGGGTATTCTTAAGGCAGATTCTTGTTTAGTACGGGTGTCAGAGGTTATGGGGAGAAGGCAGGAGAATGGAGTTAGGAGGAACAGATAGATAGAACCATACCAATAGGTGCAGGAGTAGGCCATTCGGCCCTTCGAGCCTGCACCGCCATTCAATATGATCATGGCTGTTCATCCAACTCAGTATCCCGTACCTGCCTTCTCTCCATACCCCCTGATCCCCTTAGCCACAAGGGCCACATCTAACTCCCTCTTAAATATAGCCAATGAACTGGCCTCAACTACCCTCTGGGGCAGAGAGTTCCAGAGACCCACCACTATGTGTGAAAAAAGTCCTTCTCATCTCGCTCCTAAAGGATTTCCCCCTTATCCTTAAGCTGTGACCCCTTGTCCTGGACCTCCTCAACATCGGGAACAATCTTCTTGCATCTAGCCTGTCCAACCCCTTAAGAATTTTGTAAGTTTCTATAAGATCCCCCCTCAATCTCCTAAATTCTAGAGAGTATAAACCGAGTCTATGCAGTCTTTGTTCATAAGACAGTCCTGACATCCCAGGAATCAGTCTGGTGAACCTTCTCTGTACCCCCTCTATGGCAATAATGTTCTTCCTCAGATTTGGAGACCAGAACTGTACGCAATACTCCAGGTGTGGCCTAACCAAGGCCTATACAACAGAAGTAGAACCTCCCTGCTCCTATACTCAAATCCTTTTGCTATGAAAATAGCAAATGAACTGCAAATATATCCAATGAACTGGCCTCAACTACCTTCTGTGGCAGAGAATTCCACAGATTCACCACTCTCTGTGTGAAACATGTCCCTAAAAGACTCGGTCCTAAAAGACTTCCCCCTTATCCTTAAACTGTGACCCCTTGTCCTGGACCTCCCCAACATCGGGAACAATCTTCCTGCATCTAGCCTGTCCAACCCCTTAAGAATTTTGTACGTTTCTATAAGATCCCCCCTCAATCTCCTAAATTCTCGCGAGTACAAGCCGAGATCAGCCACGATTGAGTAGACTTGATGGGCCGAATGGCCTAATTCTGCTCCTATCACACGAACATGTCCCTCACTGAGTGTGGAGAGAGGGGGGTGGGGGGGGGGGGGGTGGGGGGAAGGGCAGGGACGGGCTGGGGATGTTGGGGTACAGAGTGACAGTGTCGGGGTACAGACGACGCTGGGTGCGTGGGACACAGGCTGTACTAATTGTCCCTAGTGTGTAGGATAGTGCTAGTGTACGGGGCGATCGCTGGTCGGCGCGGACCCGGGGAGAAGACAGGAGAACAGGGTTAGGAGGGAGAGATAGATCGGCCACTATTGAATGGCGGCATAGACTTGATGGGCCGAATGGCCTAATTCTACTCCTATCCCTTATGACCTTATGCTGGTTTACACCAAAGATAGACACACAATGCTGGAGCAACTCAGCTGGACAGGCAGCATCTCTGGAGAGAAGGAATGGGTGACGTTTCGGGTCGAGACCCTTCTTTGGACTGGGAGTCAGGGGAGAGGGAAATGAGAGATATAGAACAAATGGTTGGTTCTAGATGTCTCTACATCATCGTATCCCTTTCTCCACCACCCTCAGTCTAAAGAAGGGTCTCGACCCGAAACGTCACCCATTCCTTCTCTCCAGAGACGCTGCCTGTCCCGCTGAGTAACTCCAGCATTGTGTGTCCATCCCGTGTGTTGCAGGCGTGTTCCTCATCCCCTGCTCCGTGTCCGTGTGCGTGTGTGTACGTGCGTGTGTAACGCGGTGCCCCGTGTGTTACAGGCGTGTTCCTCATCCCCTGCTCCATGTCCGTGTGCGTGCGTGTCCGTGCGTGTGTAACGCGGTGCCCCGTGTGTTACAGGCGTGTTCCTCATCCCCTGCTCCATGTCCGTGTGCGTGCGTGTCCGTGTGTGTGTAACGCGGTGCCCCGTGTGTTACAGGCGTGTTCCTCATCCCGTACTGCATCATGATGATGGTGACGGGATTGCCGCTCTTCCTGATGGAGTTGAGTCTCGGACAATATGGCGGCACCGGGCCCATCACCGTGTGGAAGTGCTGCCCCCTGCTGAAAGGTGCGGCCATTACACCCTCACTCACCGCTCAGTCTTGTCCGTCCCCCCCCCCCCCTCCCGGTACACACAGGGTCAGTGTTGCCCCCCCCGTACACACAGGGTCAGTGTTGCCCCCCCCGTACACACAGGGTCAGTGTTGTCCATCCCCCCCCGGTACACACAGGGTCAGTGTTGCCCCGCCCCCCCCCGTACACACAGGGTCAGTGTTGCCCCCCCCGTACACACAGGGTCAGTGTTGCCCCCCCCGTACACACAGGGTCAGTGTTGCCCCCCCCGTACACACAGGGTCAGTGTTGCCCCGCCCCCCCCCCGTACACACAGGGTCAGTGTTGCCCCCCCCCGTACACACAGGGTCAGTGTTGCCCCCCCCCGGTACACACAGGCTCAGTGTTGCCCCCCCCCGGTACATACAGGGTCAGTGTTGCCCCCCCCGGTACATACAGGGTCAGTCCTCTCCCCCACCCCTGGGGACAGGGATATGGACTCATTATGCAGGAAGGAACTGCAGATGCTGGTTTAAACCAAAGATAGACACAAAATGCTGGAGTAACTCAGCGGGACAGGCAGCATCTGTGGAGAGAAGGAATGGGCGACGTTTCAGGTCGAGACCCTTCTTCAGACTCTCCTCACAGTTCTCCCCCACCCCTGGGGACAGATACAGGGTCAGTGTTGTTCCCTACCCTTGGGTATAAAGGTAGATCTGATGTAGGGCCTCTACACAAACCCTCGCCTATTCGTTCAGATATTCCGTCATCTATTCCCTCTGGAGGTGCTGCCTGGCCCGCTGAGTTACTCCAGTGTTTGTGTCCATCCCAGTACGGCCACCGGCTCAATGTTGTCCACTATCCCTTGGGATAGATTCCGGCTCAGATTAGTTTAGTTTAGAAATACAGCGCGGAAACAGGCCCTTCGGCCCACCGAGTCCGTGCTGACCAGCGATCCCCGCACACTAACACTACCCTACACACACACTATCCTACACACTAGGGGACATCTTACAATTTACAGAAGCCAACTATCCTACAAACCCGCACGCCTTTGGAGTGTGTGAGGAAACCGGAGCGCCCGGAGAAAACCCACGCAGGGAGAATGTACAAACTCTGCACAGACTGGTTCTGGACTTCCCCCAACATCGGGAACATGTTTCCTGCCTCTAGCGCATCCAAACTTGGTTCTTGGTTCTTGGTTACTTGGTCCTGCAAAATATTCCAACTGGAATTTAAACTGGAGGTGGTGAAGGTCTTATATGTTTCAATAAGATCCCCTCTCATCCTTCTAAATTCCAGAGTGTACAAGCCCAGCCGCTCCATTCTCTCAGCATATGACAGTCCCGCCATCCCGGGAATTAACCTGGTGAAACCTACGCTGCACTCCCTCAATAGCAAGAATGTCCTTCCTCAAATTTGGAGACCAAAACCGTACACAATACTCCAGGTGTGGTCTCACCAGGGCCCTGTACAACTGCAGAAGGACCTCTTGCTCCTATACTCGACTCCTCTTGTTATGAGATTAATAATTAAATAAGATGACTTTTATTCATCTGACCTCAAGGGTGAGGGGGGCAGAGGGAGGGGGGGTTCAGTACCTGTGACGGACCGGGCAGTGTCCACAAGTGTCTGTAAGGACACGTGGCATTAGCTTAGTTTAGAGATACAGCACGGAAACAGGCCCTTCAGCCCATCGAGTCCGTTCCGACCAGCGATCCCTGCACACTAACACTATCCTACATACACACTAGGGACAATTTACATTTACACCAATGCCAATGAACCTGAAAACCTGCACGTCTTTGGAGCGTGGGAGGAAACTGGAGCTCCTGGAGAAAACCCACGCAGGTCACGGGGAGAACGTACAAACTCCGTACAGACAGCACCCGTAGTCGGTCTCGAACCCGGGTCTCTGACGCTGTGAGGCAGCAGCTCCACCCGCTGCTCCACAGTGACGCCCCTGTCCGTGTAGCTGGGCTAGGCGGCCACAGTTAGAACCGTTGGGTCTTGAATGTGACGGCATCTTCCTGCCGCTTCCTCAGGGATCGGGATTGGAATGTTGGTGGTGGCCTCCCTGGTGTCTCTCTACTACAATGTGATCATCGCATGGACCTTCTACTACCTGGGCAGCTCCTTCCAGAACCCCCTGCCCTGGTCCTGTGAAGCCCCAGCAAACTTCCACCTGTGCCAGGTAAGCTCGGAGTTTAACTCACCTGTGCCAGGTAAGCTCAGAGTTTAACTCACCTGTGCCAGGTAAGCTCAGAGTTTAATTTAGTTTAATATTGTCAAGTGTACCGAGACTCAACTGTTGATGATGTTATTAGTTTAGTTTAGTTCATCCTTTGTTTTGATACTATCCCTGATTTCCCTTGTTATCCATGGATGCACTACCTTCCCTGATTGATTCTTTTGCCAAACTGGGATGAACAATTGTTGTAGTTCATCCATGCAGTCTTTAAATGCTTTCCATTGCACATCCACCGTCAACCCTTTAAGAATCAATTGCCAGTCTATCTTGGCCAATTCACGTCTCATACCCTCAAAGTTACCTTTCTTTAAGTTCAGAACCCGTGTTTCTGAATTAACAATGTCACTCTCCATCCTAATGAAGAACTCAACCATATTATGGTCACTCTTGCCCAAGGGGCCACGCACAACAAGACTGCTAACTAACCCTTCCTCATTACTCAATACCCAGTCTAGAATAGCCTGCTCTCTCGTTGGTTCCTCTACATGTTGGTTTAGATAACTATCCCGCATACATTCCAGGAAATCCTCTTCCTCAGCCCCCCTGCCAATTTGATTCACCCAATCTATATGTAGATTGAAGTCACCCATTATAACGGTTTTACCCTTGTTGCACGCATTTCTAATTTCCTGTTTGATGCCATCCCCAACTTCACCACTACTGTTAGGTGGCCTGTACACAACTCCCACTAGCGTTTTCTGCCCCTTAGTGTTTCGCAGCTCTACCCATATCGATTCCACATCCTCCAAGCTAATGTCCTTCCTTTCCATTGCATTAATCTCCTCTTTCACCAGCAACGCTACCCCACCTCCTTTTCCTTTCTGTCTATCCCTCCTGAATATTGAATATCCCTGGATGTTCAGCTCCCAGCCTTGGTCACCCTGGAGCCATGTCTCCGTGATCCCAACTATATCATATTCATTAATAACTATCTGTACATTCAACTCATCCACCTTATTGCGAATGCTCCTCGCATTGAGACACAAAGCCTTCAGGCTTGTTTTTACAACACTCTTACCCCTTATACAATTTTGTTGAGAAGTGGCCCTTTTTGATTTTTGCCCTGGTTTTGTCTGCCTGCCACTTTTACTTTTCACCTTGCTCCCTATTGCTTCTACCCTCATTTTACACCTACCTGCCTCTCTGCTCTTGTACCCATCCCCCTGCCACATTAGTTTAAATCCTCCCCGACAGCACTAGCAAACACTCCCCCAAGGACATTGGTTCCATTCCAGCCCAGGTGCAGACCGTCCTGTTTGTACTGGTCCCACCTCCCCCAGAACTGGTTCCAATGCCCTAGAAATTTGAATCCCTCCCCCTTGCACCATTTCTCAAGCCACGTATTCATATAATATCCTCCTATTTCTACTCTGACTGGCACGTGGCACTGGTAGTAATCCAGAGAATATTACCTTTGAGGTCCTACTTTTAAGTTTATATCCTAGCTTCCTAAATTTACCTTGTAGGACCTCATCCCATTTTTTACCCATATCGGGAAGAAACTGTCCCTGAATCTGGAGGTGTGTGCAAGTTTTCACGCTTCTGTACCTCTTGCCCGATGGGAGAGGGGAGAAGAGGGAGTGGCCGGGGATGAGACTGGTCCTTGATGATGCTGCTGGCCTTGCCGAGGCAGCGTGAGGTGTAGATGGAGTCAATAGAAGGGAGGTTGGTTTGTGACTGTGATGGTCTGGGCTGCGTCCACAACTCTCCGCAATTGCTTGTGGTTTTGGATGGAGCTGTTCCCAAACCGTGCTGATAAACCTCACACTGGAATGGCCATGAATGATAATGTTTCTCTCACATTCCCACAGAATCTGACAGCCAACCACAGCTCTCTGAGTGCCAGTGAATTCTTCTGGAAGTGAGTTATCCCTGCTCTTCCCTGCACTCTAGTTATGGTGAAGGGCGGAGCTGTTCCAGACCAGGGCATCGGAGATGTCCTCATTCTTCAAGGAACAGGGGTTCCCCTCTTCGACTATAGATGAGGCTCTCACCAGGGTCTCTTCTATACCCCGTAACTCTAACTCCCCATCCCCCCCACTCATAACAAGGGCAGAGTCCCCCTTGTCCTCACCTTCCACCCCACCAGCCGTCACATACAACATATAATCCTCCGACATTTTCGCCACCTCCAACGGGATCCCACCACGGGCCACATCTTCCCATCTCCTCCCCGTTCGGCTTTCCGCAGAGACCGCTCCCTCCGTAACTTCCTGGTCAAGTCGTCCATTCCCACCCGGACCAGCCCCTCCCCTGGTACTTTCCCTTGCAAACGCAGGGAATGCTAAACTTCCCAGCTCTCTCACAGTCCACTGTCTCCACCTCTTCCTTTCTTCTTCCCCCCCGCCCCCACCCCCCCCCCACATCAGTCTGAAGAAGGGTCTGGACCCGAAACGTCGCCAATTCCTTCGCTCCATAGATGCTGCCTCACCCGCTGAGTTTCTCCAGCATTTTTGTCTGCCCTAGTTACGGTGAAGTTCGTTATGTTCCATCTGCATTTGTCTTCCTTCCGACTGATTCAACTTCCTGGCAATCCCGCACCAGCATTCACAAGTCCCTTTGTATCTCCGATTTCCAAATTCTCTAATTATTTAGAAAATAGTCTACGCCTTTATTGCTACGAACACACTTTGCTACGCTGTATTCCATCTGCCACTTCCCAGCCCACTCTCCCAACCTGCACGTTCTTCAATAGACAACAGGTGCAGGAGTAGAGGCCATTCGGCCCTTCAAGCCAGCACCGCCATTCAATGTGATCATGGCTGATCATCCCCAATCAGTACCCCGTTCCTGCCTTCTCCCCATATCCCCTGACTCCGATATCTTTAAGAGCCCTATCTAGCTCTCTCTTGAAAGTATCCAGAGAACCGGCCTCCACCGCCCTCTGAGGCAGAGAATTCCACAGACTCACCACTCTCTGTGACAAAAAGTGTTTCCTCGTCTCCGTTCTAAATGGCTTACCCCTTATTCTTAAACTTTGGCCCCTGGTTCTGGACTCCCCCAACATCGGGAACATGTTTCCTGCCTCTAGCATGTCCTAACCGTTAACAATCTTATATGTTTCATTAACATCCCCTCTCATCCTTCTAAACTCCAGAGTGTACAAGCCCAGCCACTTCATTCTCTCAGCGTATGACAGTCCCGCCATCCCAGGGATTCTCTGCTTTCTGTACACTACCCGCCCCTCCACCTATCTTTGTGTCATCCTCTGCCCCGTGCAGAAGGGAGGGTGGGAGGGGGGTTGGTGATGGGACGGTGGCAAGGGGGGGTGGCAAGGGGGGAGTGGGGAGGGGGTTGGGGGGGAGGGGGATGGCAAGGGGGGAGTGGGGAGGGGGTTGGGGGGGAGGGGGTGGGGAAGGGGTGGTGAGGGGGTTTGGTGATGAGCAGGGGGGGTGGCAAGGGGGGAGTGGGGAGGGGGGTGGGGAGGAGGATGGTGATGGTGATGGGAAGGAGGGTTGGGAAGGGGGGGTTGGTGAGGGGGTGGGGAGGGGGGTGGGGAGGGGGGAGTGGGGAGGGGGGTGGGGGGAGGGGGGTGGGGAGGGGGTTGGTGATGGTGATGGGAAGGGGGGTTGGGAAGGGGGGGTTGGTGAGGGGGTGGGGAGGGGGGTGGGGAGGGGGGAGTGGGGAGGGGGGTGGGGGGAGGGGGGTGGGGGGTGGGGAGGGGGTTGGTGATGGTGATGGGAAGGGTGGTTGGGAAGGGGGGGTTGGTGAGGGGGGGTGGTGACGGGTTGATGAGGGGGTTTATATGGGGGGGGTCACTGACTGGTCCTCTCTGTGCCACAGTGAGCGTGTGCTGGGCCTACCCAACAGTGCGGGGCTGCAGGACCCGGGGCAGGTTCGATGGCAACTGGCCTTGTGTCTCCTGGTCGCCTGGGTCTTCATCTTCCTCTGCTGCCTGAAGGGCATTCGCAGCTCAGGCAAGGTGAGCGGGGGGGAGGGGGCAAGTTGGGGCAAGGGGGGAATGGCGATGAGGAGGGGGGCGAGAGTGGGAGGAAGAGGAGGGGATGAAACAAGAGGTGGAGAGAGCGGGAGAGGGAGAGGGAGAGATAGTAGGTGACAATGTGGTGCCCTTCGACCCTGTGCCTGGTGACCTTGTGACCCTGTGAACCTGTAACCCTGTGACCCTGTGACCCTGTGCCTGGTGACCTTGTGACCCTGTGACCCTGTGCCTGGTGACCTTATGACCCTGTGAACCTGTGCCCTGTGACCCTGTGCTACATCTTGGCAGGACAAATCAAAATAGGACGTACATGGTAAATGGTAGAGAATTGAGGAATGCTGTGGAACAGAGGGATCTAGGAATAACTGTGCATAGTTCCCTGAAGGTGGAATCGCATGTAGATAGGGTGGTAAAGAAAGCTTTTGGTGTGCTGGCCTTTATAAATCAGAGCATTGAATATAGGAGTAGGGAAGTAATGTTAAAATTGTACAAGGCATTGGTGAGACCAATTCTGGAGTATGGTGTACAATTTTGGTCGCCTAATTATAGGAAGGATGTCAACAAAATAGAGAGAGTACAGAGGAGATTTACTAGAATGTTGCCTGGGTTCCAGCAACTAAATTACAGAGAAAGGTTGAACAAGTTAGGTCTTTATTCTTTGGAGCGCAGAAGGTTAAGGGGGGACTTGATTGAGGTCTTTAAAATGATGAAAGGGATAGACAGAGTTGACGTGGATAAGCTTTTCCCATTGAAGGTAGGAAAGATTCAAACAAGAGGGCATGACATGAGAATTAAGGGTCAGAAGATTAGGGGTAACATGAGGGGGAACTTCTTTACTCAGAGAGTGGTGGCTGTGTGGAATGATCTTCCTGCAGAAGTGGTGGAGGCAGGATCGATTTTAACATTTAAAAGTAAAGTGGATAGGTATATGGACGGGAAGGGAATGGAGGGGTATGGTCTGAGTGCAGGTAGATGGGACTAGGGGAAAATAAATGGTCGGCACGGACTGGAAGGGCCGAGAGGGCCTGTTTCCGTGCTGTAATTGTCATATGGTTATTTGTGACCCTGTGCCCTGTGACCCTGTGCCCTGTGACCCTGTGCCCTGTGACCCTGTGTGTTTCAGATGGTGTACGTGACGGCCACATTCCCGTACCTGGTGTTGGTCGTGTTGATCATCCGTGGCGCCACGCTGCAGGGGTCACTGCAGGGGGTTCAGTTCTACCTCAGCACCAACTGGGAGCGGCTCGGCAGCGCCCAGGTAACGGGCACGCACGCACACACACACACACACACACACACACACACACACACACACACGCACACACGCATGCACGCACACGCACACGCATGCACGCACATGCACGCACGCACATGCACGCACGCACACGCACGCACACACGCGCACACACACACACACACACACACACACGCACACGCACGCACACACGCATGCACGCACATGCACACGCATGCACGCACATGCACGCACATGCACGCACGCACACGCACGCACACACGCGCACACACACACGCGCACACACGCACGCACAAACACACACGCACGCACACACGCACACACACACGCACACATGCGCACGCGCACACTTGCACACACGCATGCACTCACGCATACACACACTCACACACACACACTCCCTCACTGTTCTCTGGGGGCAGGGCTGTGGGGACTGTGTGAGTGTGTATGTGTGAGCGTTGGTGTGCCGGGTGTGAGCGTTGGTGTGCCGGGTGTGAGCATGTGTGTGTGTGTGTGTGCCGGGTGTGAGGGTTGGTGTGCCGGGTGTGAGCGTTGGTGTGCCGGGTGTGAGCGTTGGTGTGTGGGTGTGAGCGTTGGTGTGTGGGTGTGAGCGTTGGTGTGCCGGGTGTGAGCGTTGGTGTGTGGGTGTGAGCGTTGGTGTGTGGGTGTGAGCGTTGGTGTGCCGGGTGTGAGCGTTGGTGTGTGGGTGTGAGCGTTGGTGTGCCGGGTGTGAGCATGTGTGTCTGTGTGTGTGCCGGGTGTGAGGGTTGGTGTGCTGGGTGTGAGCGTTGGTGTGCCGGGTGTGAGCGTTGGTGTGCGGGTGTGAGCGTTGGTGTGTGGGTGTGAGCGTTGGTGTGTGGGTGTGAGCGTTGGTGTGCCGGGTGTGAGCGTTGGTGTGCCGGGTGTGGGCATGTGTGTGTGTGTGTGTGCCGGGTGTGAGGGTTGGTGTGCCGGGTGTGAGCGTTGGTGTGCTGGGTGTGAGCGTTGGTGTGCCGGGTGTGAGCGTTGGTGTGTGGGTGTGAGCGTTGGTGTGCCGGGTGTGAGCGTTGGTGTGCCGGGTGTGAGCGTTGGTGTGTGGGTGTGAGCGTTGGTGTGTGGGTGTGAGCGTTAGTGTGCCGGGTGTGAGCGTTGGTGTGCAGGTGTGAGCGTTGGTGTGTGGGTGTGAGCGTTGGTGTGCCAGGTGTGAGCGTTGGTGTGTGGGTGTGAGCGTTGGTGTGCCGGGTGTGAGCGTTGGTGTGTGGGTGTGAGCGTTGGTGTGCGGGTGTGAGCGTTGGTGTGCGGGTGTGAGCGTTAGTGTGCCTGGTGTGAGCGTTGGTATGCGGTTGTCAGCATTGGTGTGCCGGGTGTGAGTGTTGGTGTGCGGTTGTCAGCATTGGTGTGCCGGGTGTGAGCGTTGGTGTGTGGTTGTCAGCGTTGGTGTGTGTGTGCCGGGTGTGAGCGTGTGTGTGTGAGCGGGTGTGTGTGTGCGGGTGTGAGCGTGTGTGTGTGTGCCGGGTGTGAGCATGTGTGTGTGAGCGTGTGTGTGTGTGTGCCTGGTGTGAGCGGGTGTGTGTGTGCAGGTGTGAGTGTGTGTGTGTGAGCGTGTGTGTGTGTGCCGGGTGTGAGCGTGTGTGTGTGTGTGAGTGTGTGTGTGTGTGCCGGGTGTGAGCGGGTGTGTGTGTGCGGGGTGTGAGCGTTGGTGTGTGTGTTCCGGGTGTGAGCGTTGGTGTGTGTGCCGGGTGTGAGTGTGTGTGTGTGTGCAGGGTGTGAGCGTTGGTGTGTGTGCCGGGTGTGAGCGTGTGTCGGTGTGCCGATTGTGAGCGTTGGTGTGCCAGGTGTGAGCATGTTGTTATTCCCCAGGTGTGGAACGATGCTGCCTCCCAGATATTCTACTCGCTGGGCATCGGGTTTGGGGGTCTGCTGTCCATGGCATCTTACAACAAGTTCGACAACAATGTGGTCAGGTGAGGCAGAGCCATCAACCAGGGGGGGGGGGGGAGGGCCGTGGTCAGGGGGCCATGATGGGCGGCACGGTGGACCAGCGGTAGAGTTGCTGCCTCACAGCGCCAGAGACCCGGGTTCGATCCTGACTACGGATGCTGTCTGTACGGAGTTTGCACGCTCTCCCCGCGGCCGCGTGGGTTTTCTCCGGGTGCTCCGGTTTCCTCCCATGTTGAAGAGACTTGAGGTTTGTAGGCTAGCTGGCTTTGGTAAAGATTGTAAATTGTCCCGTGTGCGTGTGCGTGTGTGGGGTAGTGTTGGTGTACGGGGCGATCGCTGGTCGGCGCGGACTCGGTGATTCAGGGCCCGTTTCCGCGCTGTGTCTCTAGTTCTTTGGTTCAGCTGCGTTTGGAGTTTTGCGTGTAGGGGGGCTGAGGGGTGACCTTATTGAGGTGGGCAAGATCATGAGGGGCCCGGATAAAGTGAACGTCACAGTCTGTAGAGGGGTAGAGGGTTCTACAACTAGAGGGCGCAGGGTTAAGGTGAGAGGGGGGCAACTTCTGCACTCATAGGGTGGTCCGCAGGAAGCTGTACAAGCGGGTACAACCACATTCACCATCCTCCTCACTGGAGACAATGGGATCATCTTTACTGGACAACATTATCTTGCATGAAACGTCATTTCCTGCATCCTATAACTGTACACTGTGGTCCACTTGGTGGGAATCATGACGGAGTCTCCTCTTGGACTGGACAGCACGCAGCAAAAACACTGTTCACTGCAGCTCGGTACACGGCAATGGACTCAACTAAACCAGACAATGCAATTAAACCCAACGTTTGAGAAACATTTAGACAGGTACATGGATAGGACAGGTGTACAGGGTTATCGGCCAAACGCAGGCAGGAGGGACTAGTGTAGATAGAAACCTAAGTGCAGGAGGAGGCCATTCGGCCGTTCCAGCCAGCACCACCATTCAATATGATCATGGCTGATCATCCACAATCAGTACCTGTGTGACTTTTTACACACAGAGAGTGGTGGGTCTCTGGAATTCTCTGCCACAGAAGGTATTGAGGTCAGTTCATTGGCTATATTTAAGAGGGAGTTAGATGTGGCCCTTGTGGCTAAGGGGATCAGAGGGTATGGAGAGAAGGCAGGTACGGGATACTGAGTTGGATGATCAGCCATGATCATATTGAATGGCGGTGCAGGCTCGAAGGGCCGGATGGCCTCTACTCCTGCACCTAATTTCTATGTTTCTATGTTACCCCGTTCCTGCCTTCTCCCCATATCCCTTGATTCCGTTAGCCCTAAGAGCTAAATCTAACTCTCCCTTGAAAACATCCAGTGAACCGGCCTCCACTGCCTTCTGCGGCAGAGAATTCCACAGAACGGGGCATGTTGGTTGCCGTGGGCAAGTTGGGACAAAGGGCCTGCTTCCACCTTGTGTTATTGAACATTATTCCAGACAAGGGACAACATTACATAAAATACATTGCATATTAAAAACGTCGCAAAATACATATAAAATCTTAGAATATCACTTGTAAAAGCATGATAAATTATATATTAAAAAAAACACAATACATGAATTAAAATCCAGAATAAAAGAATGATCAGTGTCCTACAACAAGATAACGATACCAGTGTCTCCACAACTGGGATTGGTAGCGTGTAGTGCTGAACCTTATGTTTGACAAGGCCACAATAATTACATGTTTAGAGTCATTTATCCTGCAGATGAATTTATACACCGGATTTCTTAGGATAGCTTCTAAACTACTGACTCCTGCAGCCACAACATGTTACTAGCACGACACCATCTAGGTTTCCTTAGCAGTGTTCTCATGGCATCATTATATGACATCTTTAGTCTCTGCAAACTTGTCTTTCCATAGTTTGACCACAGGTGCGCAGTATAGAGTGGTGTGAAATATGCTCTAAACAGCGACATCTTCACCACATCTGTACACGCACCAAACTTGCGCGAGAGAATATTTGTCTGTGCATACAGCATGCGTCGTTGCCTATAAATATCATCATCATCTGTCATTTGTTCTGTAAAAAAATTCCCTAGATATTTAACCATACTACAGACACTAAGAGTATGTCTCCGTGTAGGACTATGTGACAATAAGAATGACATCTTTAGTATTTGCAACGGCAGGCTTCAGAAGGCGAACGACACAAATAGCTGGAGTAACTCAGCGGGTCAGGCAGCATCTGTGGGGAACATGGATAGGTGACGTTTCACAGAGTGCTGGAGTAACTCAGCGGGTCAGGCAGCATCTGTGAAGGGAAGGAATGGGTGACGTTTCGGCTCGAGACCCTTCGGGTCTCGGCCCGAAACGTCGCCCATTCCTTCTCTCCAAAAATAAGTGATTTTTCAAATGGTGCCAATTTCTAAGGGTGCGAATTATCTGATATTATGGTATTCTGGAGAGAAGGAATGGGTGACGTTTCACAGAGTGCTGGAGTAACTCAGCGGGTCAGGCAGCATCTGTGGAGAACATGGATAGGTGACGTTTCACACAGTGCTGGAGTAACTCAGCGGGTCAGGCAGCATCTGTGGAGAACATGGATAGGTGACGTTTCACACAGTGCTGGAGTAACTCAGCGGGTCAGGCAGCATCTGTGGAGAACATGGATAGGTGACGTTTCACACAGTGCTGGAGTAACTCAGCGGGTCAGGCAGCATCTGTGGAGAACGTGGATAGGTGACGTTTCACAGAGTGCTGGAGTAACTCAGCGGGTCAGGCAGCATCTGTGGAGAACATGGATAGGTGACGTTTCACAGAGTGCTGGAGTAACTCAGCGGGTCAGGCAGCATCTGTGGAGAACATGGATAGGTGACGTTTCACAGAGTGCTGGAGTAACTCAGCGGGTCAGGCAGCATCTGTGGAGAACATGGATAGGTGACGTTTCACAGAGTGCTGGAGTAACTCAGCGGGTCAGGCAGCATCTGTGGAGAAATGGGAAAAGTCTGAAGAAGGGTCTCGACCTGAAACGTCACCCATTCCTTTTCACCAGAGATGCTGCCTGTCCCGCTGAGTTACTCCAGCGTTTTGTGTCTATCTTCAGTTTAAACCAGCATCTGCCGCTCCTTCCTGCACAGGATGTAGAGGGATATGGGCCATATGCAGGCAAGTTCTCAAGTGATAGGTGCAGAATTAGGCCAATCGGCCCATCGAGTCCACTCTGCCATTTAATCATGGCTGATCTCTCCCTATCAATCCTATTTTCCTGCCTTCTCCCCATAAGCCTTGACACCTGTTCTAATCAAGAATTGGTCTATCTCTGCCTGAAAAATATCCACTGACTTGTGGCCTCCACAGCCATTCCACAGATTCACCACCCTCTGACTAAAGACATTCCTCCTCATCTCCTTCCTAAAAGAACGTCCTTTAATTCTGACCATCCCAGAATGCCAGTTTGGTTGGCATTGACCTGTTGGGCCGAAGGGCCTGTTACCGTGCAGTGTGACGGTACGATTCTATGACTCCACTTACAGGTATGATATTTGTCCAGGTGTAGGGTTTGGGAAGGGTTTCGAGGGGTATGGGCGATATGGAGGCAAGTGGGACTAGCCAGCTAGGCTGGCATGGGTGCGATGGGCCGAAGGGACTGACGTATCCTCTCCCCCTCAGGGACACGCTGATCATCGTCACCGGGAACTGCGTCACCAGTTTTTTTGCCGGCTTCGCCATCTTCTCCATCCTGGGACACATGGCGTGGAAGAAAGGCGTGGCGGTCAGCGATGTGGCGGACTCGGGTGAGGGCAGCGGTCAGCGTGGCCACACTCCACTGGTCAACAGCCCCTCAACACATAACTTCTTCTTTCTTTCACTTTTAACTTTAATATTAATGTAAAGTGTTCCTGTACCTTGTGTGTTGTGACTGTCTGGGAATGTACACAGATCTATCGTATCGTATCGTAGTCCGTGCTGCCTGACGCAGCCCTGTCACTCAGCCCGCCTGGACCAGCCTGATCTCCCGGTGGCCAAACACTCTAACTCCCCCTCCCGTTCCCACACGGACCTCTCTGTCCTGGGCCTCCTCCACTGTCAGAGTGAGGCCCACCGCAAATTGGAGGAGCAGCCCCTCATATTTCACTTGGGGCAGCTCACACCCCAGCGGTATGAACATTGACTTCTCTAACTTCAAGTAACCCCGGCATTCCCTCTCTCTCCATCCCTCCCCCACCCAAGTGGCACCAGCTTCTCGTTCTCACCCAACAAACAGCGAACAACGGCCCGTTTCCTTTATCATCGTTACTTTTCTGTACATCGTTTGTTCCACATCACCGTCTATATCTCTCGTTTCACTTTCCCCGGACTCTCAGTCTGAAGAAGGGCCTCGACCCCAAACGTCAGCTAACCTTTCTCCAGAGATGCTGCCTGTCCCGCAAAGTCATTCACAAATTCACAAGTTATACTCCCCCATTCAATCACGCCTGATCTATCTCTCCCTCCTAACCCCATTCTCCTGCCTTCTCACCGTAACCCCTGACACCCGTTCTACTCAAGAATCTATCTATCTCTGCCTTAAAAATATCCACTGACTTGTGGCCTCCACAGCCGTCTGTGGCAAAGAATTCCACAGGGGATGGGGCAGGGGAGGGGGTGAGAGGAGGGGGTTCTGGGAGGGCGTGAGGGGAGGGGAAGCTGGGGAGGGGGTTCGGGGAGGGGGTGAGAGGAGGGGGTTCTGGGAGGGCGTGAGGGGAGCGGGAGCTGGGGAGGGGGTTCGGGGCGGGGGTTCGGGGAGGGGGGTCGGGGTCAGGGTGAGGGGAGGGCCATGTGAGCGGGAGGTGGTGGGGAGGCGTACCGTGATGTAACCCGCTCTGTGTTCACCCCAGGTCCAGGCTTGGCATTCGTGGCTTACCCAGAGGCCCTGGCTCTCCTGCCCGGTTCCTTCATCTGGTCTATTCTCTTCTTCCTGATGCTCTTCACCCTGGGGATCGATACCCTGGTAACTACAGCGCGGCACACACACACACGCCACACACTTAGTCACAGAGTCACACGGCAACAGGCTCCGCAGCCCAGCAGTGTCTCCGACCTGCACCCTCCTCAAAATGGAGTCAGGGATATGGGGAGAAGGCAGGAACGGGGTACTGATTGGGGATGATCAGCCATGATCACATTGAATGGCGGTGCTGGCTCGAAGGGCCGAATGGTCTACACCTGCACCTTTTGTCTATGTATCCCAGTGTGATACCGCAAGGCTCAGTGCTGGGACCCCAGCTATTTACAATATACATTAATGATCTGGATGAGGGAATTGAAGGCAATATCTCCAAGTTTGCGGATGACACTAAGCTGGGGGGCAGTGTTAGCTGTAAGGAGGATGCTAGGAGTCTGCAAGGTGACTTGGATAGGCTGGGTGAGTGGGCAAATGCATGGCAGATGCAGTATAATGTGGATAAATGTGAGGTTATCCACTTTGGTGGCAAAAACAGGAAAGCAGACTATTATCTGAATGGTGGCCGATTAGGAAAAGGGGAGATGCAGCGCGACCTGGGTGTCATGGTACACCAGTCATTGAAAGTAGGCATGCAGGTGCAGCAGGCAGTGAAGAAAGCCAATGGTATGTTAGCTTTCATAGCAAAAGGATTTGAGTATAGGAGCAGGGAGGTTCTACTTCAGTTGTATAGGGTCTTGGTGAGACCACACCTGGAGTATTGCGTACAGTTCTGGTCTCCAAATCTAAGGAGGGACATTATTGCCATAGAGGGAGTGCAGAGAAGGTTCACCAGACTGATTCCTGGGATGTCAGGACTGTCTTATGAAGAAAGACTGGATAGACTCGGTTTATACTCTCTAGAATTTAGAAGATTGAGGGGGGATCTTATAGAAACAAAATTCTTAAGGGGTTGGACAGGCTAGATGCAGGAAGATTGTTCCCGATGTTGGGGAGGTCCAGGACAAGGGGTCACAGCTTAAGGATAAGGGGGAAATCTTTTAGGACCGAGATGAGGAAAACATTTTTCACACAGAGAGTGGTGAGTCTCTGGAACTCTCTGCCACAGAAGGTAGTTGAGGCCAGTTCATTGGCTATATTTAAGAGGGAGTTAGATGTGGCACTTGTGGCTAAAGGGATCAGAGGGTATGGTGAGAAGGCAGGTACGGGATACTGAGTTGGATGATCAGCCATGGTCATATTGAATGGCGGTGCAGGCTCGAAGGGCCGAATGGCCTACTCCTGCACCTAATTTCTATGTTTCTATGTTTGTCGGCGCTGGGCCTGTACTCGCTGGAGTTTAGAAGGATGAGGGGAGACCTCACTGAAACAGACAGAATAGTGAAAGGCCTGGATAGAGTGGATGTGGAGAGGATGTTTCCACTGGTGGGAGAGTCTAGGACCAGAGGTCGAAGCATTAGAATTAAAGGACATTCCTTTGGGAAGGAGATAGGAATTTCGTTTGTCAGAGGGCGGTGAATCTGTGGAATTCTTTGCCACAGACGGCTGTGGAGGCCACAAGTCAGTGGATATTTTTAAGACAGAGATAGACAGGTTCTTGATCAGTGTGAGTGTCAGCGGTTACGGGGAGAGGCAGGAGAATGGGGTTAGGAGGGAGAGATAGATCAGCCGTGATTGGATGGCGAGGTAGACTAGATGGGCCGAATGGCCTAATTTCTATTCCTATCACTTTTGACCTAATACCTTATGAATCACAGAGTCAAACAGCACAGAGCCCAACTCACCCAGGTGCGGCACGGTGGCGCAGCAGGTAGAGCTGCTGCCTCACGGCCCCAGAGACCCGGGTTCGATCCCGACTACGGGCGCTGTCTGTACGGAGTGTATTCAATCTCCCCGTGACCTGCGTGGGTTTTCTCCGGGTGCTCCAGTTTGCACCCACACAGCAAAGACGTGCAGGTATTGGCTTCGGTAAAAATTGTAAATTGTCCCTAGTGTGTGTAGGATAGTGTTAGTGTGCGGGGATCGCTGGTCGGCACGGACTCGATGGGCCGAAGGGCCTGTTTCCTGCTACGTATCTCTAAACTAAACTAAACCCGTTCACGCTGGCGAGCCCCACGCAGGTGACAGGGAGAACGTGCAAACTCCACACCGACAGCACCCGAGGTCAGGATCGAACCCCGGGTCCCTGGTGCTGTGAGGCAGCGGCTCTCCTCGCTGTGATCACAGACGCAACTTGAGGAAGAAAAATGGACAAATTCCTGATTAAACCTTGTTGGAATCAACAAAGGCTGCCCGTGCTGCCGGCAGTGGGCTCTCTGGCCACCAGGTGTCAGTGTGCAGCTGGGTTGGGAACTGAATGGTCACCTTCACCACCCCAACATGGGACATAAAGGTTCGCACTGGCCCCCATCTCCAGCTCCAGCAGAAGCAACAAGTTGTGGAAGGAGAGCCACAGTCACACAGCATAGAAACAGGCCCTTATAGACAACAGGTGCAGGAGGTGGCCATTGGTGACTTGGATAGGCTGGGTGAGTGGGCAAATGTTTGGCAGATGCAGTATAATGTGGATAAATGTGAGGTTATCCACTTTGGTGGCAAAAATAGGAAAACCGACTACTATCTGAATGGTGGCCGATTAGGAAAAGGGGAGATGCAGCGCGACCTGGGTGTCATGGTACACCAGTCATTGAAAGTAGGCATGCAGGTACAGCAGGCAGTGAAGAAAGCCAATGGTATGTTAGCTTTCATAGCAAAAGGATTTGAGTATAGGAGCAGGGAGGTTCTACATCAGTTGTATAGGGTCTTGGTGAGGCCACACCTGGAGTATTGCGTACAGTTCTGGTCTCCAAATCTGAGGAAGGACATTATTGCCATAGAGGGAGTGCAGAGAAGGTTCACCAGACTGATTCCTGGGATGTCAGGACTGTCTTATGAACAAAGACTGCATAGACTCGGTTTATACTCTCTAGAATTTAGGAGATTGAGAGGGGATCTTATAGAAACTTACAAAATTCTTAAGGGATTGGACAGGCTAGATGCAGGAAGATTGTTCCCGATGTTGGGGACGTCCAGGACAAGGGGTCACAGCTTAAGGATAAGGGGGAAATCCTTTAGGACCGAGATGAGAAGGGATTTTTTCACACAGAGAGTGGTGGGTCTCTGGAATTCTCTGCCACAGAGGGTAGTTGAGGCCAGTTCATTGGATATATTTAAGAGGGAGTTAGATGTGGCCCTTGTGGCTAAGGGGATCAGAGGGTATGGAGAGAAGGCAGGTACGGGATACTGAGTTGGATGATCAGCCATGATCACATTGAATGGCGGTGCAGGCTCGAAGGGCCGAATGGCCTACTCCTGCACCTAATTTCTATGTTTCTATGTTTCTATTCAGCCCTTCCAGCCAGCACCGCCATTCAATGTGATCACGGCTGATCATCCACAATCAGTAACCCGTTCCTGCCTTCTCCCCATATCCCCTGACTCCGCAACCTTTAAGGGCCCTATCTAGCTCTCTCTTGAATGTTTCCAGAGAACCGGCCTCCACCGCCCTCTGAGGCAGAGAATTCCACAGACTCACAACTCTCTGTGAGAAAAAGTGTTTCCTCGTCTCCGTTCTAAATGGCTTACCCCTTATTCTTAAACTGTGGCCCCTGGTTCTGGACTCCCCCAACATCGGGATCATGTTTCCTGCCTCTAGCTGGTCCAAACCCTTCATAATCTTATATGTTTCAATGAGATCCCCTCTCATCCTTCTAAATTCCAGAGCGTACAAGCCCAGCTGCTCCATTCTCTCAGCATATGGCAGTCCCGCCATCCCGGGAATTAACCTGATGAACCTACGCTGCACTCCCTCAATAGCAAGAATTCGGCCCAACTTGCCCACAACGGCCAACATGTCCTGTCTACACTAGTCCCACCTGCCTGCGCTTGGCCCAGATCCCTCCAAACCTGTCCTATCCATGTACCTGTCCAAATGTCTCTTCAATATTCCACCAGAAATTCATTCTAACCCGTTTCCGTTTCACTCCGCACGTTCCCAGCATTTATTCCCATTATCGTGGAGTTTCAGTGTCCATAATATTCATAAACTGGAGGTACAGCGGCACGGTGGGGCAGCGGTAGAGTTGCTGCCTCACAGCGCCAGAGACCCGGGTTCCATCCCGACCACGGGCGCTGTCTGTACGGAGTTTGCACGTTCTCCCCGTGACCCGCATGGGTTGTCTCCGGGTGCTCCGGTTCCCTCCCACACTCCACAAACGTGCAGGTTTGTAGGTTCATCAGCTTGGTGTAAATGTACAAATTGGCCCTAGTGTGTGTAGGATAGTGTTAGTGTGCGGGGATCGCTGGCCAGCACGGACACGGTGGGCCGAAGGGCCTGTTTCCACGCTGTATCTCTTAACTAAACTAAACTAGTCAGTGGGCGGTGAATCTGTGGGAATTCTTTGCCACGGACGGCTGTGGAGGCCACAAGTCGGCAGCAGAGATAGATAGATTAGTGATTAGTGCGGGTGTCGGGGGTTACGGGGAGGAGGCAGGAGAATGGGGTTAGGAGCGAGAGATAGATCAGCCAGGAGTGAATGGCGGAGTAGACTTGATGGGCCGAATGGCCTCATTTCTATTTGGCCTAATTCTGCTATGACGTTATTTATGACACTGAAGGTGTTGGGGGGGGGGGTGACCACACTGGGGGAGAGGGGAGAGGAGGGGGAGGGGAGGGGGGAGGGCAGTGGGGGGAGGAGGGGATGGGGAGGGGATAGGGGGAGGGGGGGAGGGGGAGGTTTGAGAGGAGAGGGGGTGACCACACTGGGGGAGGGGGCAGGGATGGGGGGAGGGGGGGAGGTGGGGGAGGGGGAAGGGGGTTGAGAGGAGAGGGGGGTGGAGGGGAAGAGGGGGAAGGGGAGGGGAGGGGGAGGGTTGAGGGGAGAGGGGGACCATGCGGGGAGGGGGGAGAGGAGAGGGGGAGGGGGGGAGGGGGGGAGAGGAGAGGGGGAGGGGGGGGAGGAGAGGGGGGTGACCACACTGGGGGCCCGGAGCTGCCTGCCGTTGAGTCTTGCGGTGCTCGGTTGCAGTTTGGGAACCTGGAGGGGATCACGACGGCGGTGCTGGACGAGTTCCCGGCGCTCCGGCAGCCCAGACGGAAAGCCGTGTTCCTGGCCGTGCTCTGCTTCGTCTTCTACCTGCTGGGACTGATGCTCGTCACAGAGGTACAGCCCCGCGACGGGCACACGGGCACCCCCAAAACACACGGGCACCCCCAAAACACACGGGCACCCCCAAAACACACGGGCACCCCCAAAATACAGGGGATCCCCCAAAATACAGGGGATCCCCCAAAACACACGGGCACCCCCAAAACACACGGGCACCCCCAAAATACAGGGGCACCCCCAAAATACAGGGGTACCCCCAGAATATAGGGGCACCCCCCAGAACCTCCAGAATACAGTGCCACCTCTAAAATATAGCACCCCAAAATACAGGGAAATTCTAGCATAGGACACCCCAAAACACAAGTACCCCAAAAATACAAACACCCCAAAAGACAGAGGCACCCCAGCAACCCAAGGCACCCCAACATAGGGCTCACCAAAATACAGGGGTGCTCCCAACACTGGGGTACCCCACAAAAGAGACACCCCAAAAGCAGGCCCCCCCAAAAAACCAGAGACGTCCAAAATACAGGAGCACCCCAACACTGGGACACCCCAACACTGGGGAACCCCAACACTGGGGAACCCCAACACTGGGATAACCCAACACTGGGGAACCCCAACACTGGGGAACCCCAACACTGGGACACCCCAACACTGGGGAACCCCAACACTGGGACACCCCAACACTGGGACACCCCAACACTGGGACACCCCAACACTGGGGAATCCCAACACTGGGGACACCCCAACACTGGGGAACCCCAACACTGGGACACCCCAACACTGGGACACCCCAACACTGGGGAATCCCAACACTGGGGAACCCCAACACTGGGGAATCCCAACACTGGGGACACCCCAACACTGGGGAACCCCAACACTGGGACACCCCAACACTGGGACACCCCAACACTGGGGAACCCCAACACTGGGGACACCCCAACTCTGGGGAACCCCAACACTGGGGAACCCCAACACTGGGACACCCCAACACTGGGACACCCCAACACTGGGACACCCCAACACTGGGGAACCCCAACACTGGGACACCCCAACACTGGGACACCCCAACACTGGGGAACCCCAACACTGGGGAACCCCAACACTGGGACACCCCAACACTGGGGAACCCCAACACTGGGACACCCCAACACTGGGACACCCCAACACTGGGGAACCCAACACTGGGGAACCCCAACACTGGGACACCCCAACACTGGGACACCCCAACACTGGGGAACCCAACACTGGGGAACCCCAACACTGGGACACCCCAACACTGGGGAACCCCAACACTGGGACACCCCAACACTGGGACACCCCAACACTGGGACACCCCAACACTGGGGAACCCCAACACTGGGACACCCCAACACTGGGACACCCCAACACTGGGACACCCCAACACTGGGACACCCCAAAACTGGGGAACCCAACACTGGGGAACCCCAACACTGGGGAACCCCAACACTGGGGAACCCCAACACTGGGACACCCCAACACTGGGACACCCCAACACTGGGGAACCCAACACTGGGGAACCCCAACACTGGGACACCCCAACACTGGGACACCCCAACACTGGGGAACCCAACACTGGGGAACCCCAACACTGGGACACCCCAACACTGGGGAACCCCAACACTGGGACACCCCAACACTGGGACACCCCAACACTGGGGAACCCCAACACTGGGGAACCCCAACACTGGGACACCCCAACACTGGGACACCCCAACACTGGGACACCCCAAAACTGGGGAACCTCAACACTGGGGTACCCCAACACTGGGGAACCCCAACACTGGGACACCCCAACACTGGGGAACCCCAACACTGGGGAACCCCAACACTGGGGACCCCCAACACATGGGTGATGGGTCAGTGAGGCAGGGTCCACATCAAATGCCGGCCGTGGGGGGTCCCTTCAGACGTGGGGATCTGGTGGGAGTGGGGGGGGTGGGGGGGGATCATGTGGATGGTGACTGATTGTCCCCCCCCCCACCCCTCGCTCTCTCCACACAGGGGGGCATCTACTGGTTCACACTGATCGATGCCTACAGCACCAGCTTTGGACTCATCATCATCACCTTCTTCATGTGTCTCGGCATCGCCTTCTTCTACGGTAAGCTCACGGCACGCACCGCCACCCCGGTACATTTATAACAAGAGTATAGGAGCAAAGAGGTCCTTCTGCAGTTGTACAGGGCCCTAGTGAGACCACACCCGGAGTATTGTGTGCAGTTTTGGTCTCCTAATTTGAGGAAGGACATTCTTGCTATTGAGGGAATGCAGTGTAGGTTTACAAGGTTAATTCCCGGGATGGCGGGACTGTCATATGCTGAGAGAATGGAGCAGCTGGGCTTGTATACTCTGGAGTTTAGAAGGATGAGAGGGGATCTTTTTGAAACATGTAAGATTATTAAGGGTTTGGACACACTAGAGGCAGGAAACATGTTCCCGATGTTGGGGGAGTCCAGAACCAGGGGCCACAATTTAAGAATAAAGGGTAAGCCATTTAGAACGGGGATGAGGAAACACTTTTTCACTCAGAGAGTTGTGAGTCTGTGGAATTCTCTGCCTCGGAGGGCGGTGGAGGCCGGTTCTCTGGATGCTTTCAAGAGAGAGTTAGATAGGGCTCTTAAAGATAGCGGAGTCAGGGGTTATGGGGAGAAGGCAGGAACGGGGTACTGAATGGGGATGATCAGCCATGATCACATTGAATGGCGGTGCTGCCTCGAAGGGCCAAATGACCTACCCCTGCACCTATTGTCTATTGTCTATTGGTACATCGGCAAGGTGGGCCAAGGTTCAATGGTCAGTGGTCAATGGGTCAACGGTGCGGCAATGGAGGAGGGCCAGGAGAGAAGGGGTGGATCGATATGTGACGGGAAGGGGAGCTAATGGTTGTTGACGGGGAGATCCAGTGGGTGGGCTACGAGGTGTTGTTGCCCCAGTTTGACCACCACCCCCCCCCCTCCCGCCACCCCCGTCTGCCTTCTGTGTCCACAGGGGTCAACCAGTTCTGCGACGACATTGTGGACATGTTGAGACTCTGCCCACCCTGGTGCGTCCACATGCTGCTCTACTTCAAGGCCTGCTGGATTCTCTTCACACCTCTCCTGCTGCTGGTGAGATCCCCCACCCTCCCCTGCAGCACTTTGTGTCTTTTTATTTGGTAAACCAACATCTGCAGTTCCTTGCTTATGAATGGCACGTTGGCCTTTACAACAAGAGGAGTCGAGTATAGGAGCAAGGAGGTCCTTCTGCAGTTGTACAGGGCCCGAGTGAGACCACACCTGGAGTATTGTGTGCAGTTTTGGTCCCCTAATTTGAGGAAGGACATTCTTGCTATTGAGGGAGTGCAGCGTAGATTCACCAGGTTAATTCCCGGGATGGCGGGATTGTCATATGCTGAGAGAATGGAGCGGCTGGGCTTGTACGCTCTGGAATTTAGAAGGATGAGAGGAGATCTCATTGAAACATATAAGATTGTTCAGGGCTTGGACACGCTAGAGGCAGGAAACATGTTCCCGATGTTGGGGGAGTCAAGAACCAGGGGCCACAGTTTAAGAATAAGGGGTAAGCCATTTAGAACGGAAATGAGGAAACACTTTTTCTCACAGAGAGTTGTGAGTCTGTGGAATTCTCTGCCTTAGAAGGCGGTGGAGGCCGGTTCTCTGGATACTTTCAAGAGAGAGCTAGATAGGGCTCTTAAAGATAGCGGAGTCAGGGGATATGGGGAGAAGGCAGGAACGGGGAACTGATTGGGGATGATCAGCCATGATCACATTGAATGGCAGTGCTGGCTCGAAGGGCCGAATGGCCTACTCCTGCATCTATTGTCTACTGTTTAATCCAGTTAGAAACATAGAAACATAGACAATAGGTGCAGGAGTAGGCCATTCGGCCCTTCGAGCCAGCGCCTCCATTCAATGTGATCATGGCTGATCATCCCCAATCAGTACCCCGTTCCTGCCTTCTCCCCGCATCTCTTGATTCCGTTAGCCCCAAGAGCTAAATCAAACTCTCTCTTGAAAGTGTCCAGAGTACCGGCCTCCACCGCCCTCTGAGGCTGAGAATTCCACAGACTCACCACTCTCTGTGAGAAAAAGTGTTTCCTCGTCTCCATTCTAAATGGTCGACCCCTTATTCTTAAACTGTGTGTGTGTGGCCCCTGGTTCTGGACTCCCCCAACATCGGGAACATGTTTCCTGCAGTTAGCTGACCTTAGATTCCATGTGAACTAACCTTCCAGACCAGCCCACTATGCGGGACCGTGTCAAAGGCCTGGCTAAAGTCCGTGTAGACAACGTTTACTGCCCTGCCAGCATCAACGCTCTCGGCAACATCTTCAGCAAACTCGCCAGGTCTGCTCGGAGTGAGTGTCAGTGTGAGTGCGAGGAGGGCAGAATGAGGAGCTACTGTACTGGAGTAACTCAGCGGGTCAGGCAGCATCTGTGGAGAACATGGATAGGTGACGTTTCACAGAGTGCTGGAGTAACTCAGTGGGTCAGGCAGCATCTGTGGAGAACATGGATAGGTGACGTTTCACAGAGTGCTGGAGTAACTCAGCGGGTCAGGCAGCATCTGTGGAGGTAAAGAATATGTGATGTTACGGGTCGGAGCCCTTCTTTAGACTATAACCGTACTACACTCTAGGAATCTGAGGAAGTCATTGCCACAGATGGCAGTGGAGGTCAAGTCAATGGGTATTTTTATGGCAGAGATAGATTGATTCTTGATTAGTGTCGCTCCTTGTGTGTACGGGTGTGTACGGGTGTGTATCAGTGTGTACGGGTGTGTACCAGTGTGTACCGGTGTGTACGGGTGTGTACGGGTGTGTACCAGTGTGTACGGGTGTGTACCAGTGTGTACCGGTGTGTACGGGTGTGTACGGGTGTGTACCAGTGTGTACGGGTGTGTACCAGTGTGTACCGGTGTGTACGGGTGTGTATGGGTGTGTACGGGTGTGTACGGGTGTGTACCAGTGTGTACGGTGTGTACCAGTGTGTATCAGTGTGTACCAGTGTGTACGGGTGTGTACCAGTGTGTACGGGTGTGTACCAGTGTGTATCAGTGTGTATGGGTGTGTACCAGTGTGTACCGGTGTGTACGGGTGTGTACGGGTGTGTACCAGTGTGTACGGGTGTGTACCAGTGTGTATCAGTGTGTACCAGTGTGTACCAGTGTGTACCAGTGTGTACCGGTGTGTACCAGTGTGTACGGGTGTGTACGGGTGTGTACCAGTGTGTACGGGTGTGTACCAGTGTGTATCAGTGTGTACCAGTGTGTACCGGTGTGTACGGGTGTGTACGGGTGTGTACCAGTGTGTACGGGTGTGTACCAGTGTGTATCAGTGTGTACCAGTGTGTATCAGTGTGTACCAGTGTGTACCGGTGTGTACGGGTGTGTACGGGTGTGTACCAGTGTGTACGGGTGTGTACCAGTGTGTATCTGTGTGTACCGGTGTGTACCAGTGTGTATCAGTGTGTACCGGTGTGTACGGGTGTGTACGGGTGTGTACCGGTGTGTACCGGTGTGTACCAGTGTGTACCGGTGTGTACCAGTGTGTACCGGTGTGTATCAGTGTGTACCGGTATGTACCAGTGTGTACCAGGTGTGTACGGGTGTGTACTAGTGTGTACCAGTGTGTACCAGTGTGTACCAGTGTGTACGGATGTGTACTAGTGTGTACCAGTGTGTACGGGTGTGTACTGGTGTGTACCAGTGTGTACGGGTGTGTACTAGTGTGTACCAGCGTGTACCAGTGTGTACCGGTGTGTACCAGTGTGTACGGGTGTGTACCAGTGTGTACGGGTGTGTACTAGTGTGTACCAGCGTGTACCAGTGTGTACCGGTGTGTACCAGTGTGTACCAGTGTGGGCCAGTGTGTACCGGTGTGTACCGGTGTGTACCGGTGTGTACCAGTGTATACCGGTGTGTACCAGTGTGTAATGTTGTGTACCAGTGTGGGCCAGTGTGTACCAGTGTGTACCGGTGTGTACCAATGTGTACCAGTGTGTACCGGTGTGTACCGGTGTGTACGGGTGTGTACCAGTGTGTACCGGTGTGTACCAGTGTGTACGGGTGTGTACCAGTGTGTACCAGTGTGTACCGGTGTGTATGGGTGTGTACCAGTGTGTACCAGTGTGTACCGGTGTGTGTCGGTGTGTATCGGTGTGTGTCGTGTGTGTACCGGTGTGTACCAGTGTGTACCGGTGTGTATCGGTGTGGACGGGTGTGTACGGGTGTGTACAGGTGTGTACCGGTGTGTACCGGTGTGTACCAGTGTGTACCAGTGTGTACCGGGTGTGTACGGGTGTGTACTAGTGTGTACCAGTGTGTACGGGTGTGTACTAGTGTGTACCAGTGTGTACCAGTGTGTACCGGTGTGTATCAGTGTGTACCGGTGTGTATCAGTGTGTACCGGTGTGTACCGGTGTGTATCAGTGTGTACCGGTGTGTACCAGTGTGTACCAGTGTGTACCAGTGTGTACCGGTGTGTACCGGTGTGTACCAGTGTGTACTGGTGTGTACCAGTGTGTACCAGTGTGTACCGGTGTGTACCAGTGTGTACGGGTGTGTACGGGTGTGTACCAGTGTGTACCGTTGTGTGTCGGTGTGTGTCGGTGTGTACCGGTGTGTACCGTTGTGTACCGGAGTGTACCAGTGTGTACCGGTGTGTGTCGGTGTGTACCGGTGTGTACCAGTGTGTACCGGTGTGTACCAGTGTGTACCGGTGTGTACCAGTGTGTACGGGTGTGTACGGGTGTGTACCAGTGTGTACCCAGTGTGTACCAGTGTGTGTCAGTGTGTACCAGTGTGTACCAGTGTGTGTTGGTGTGTACCAGTGTGTACCAGTGTGTACCGGTGTGTACCAGTGTGTACGGGTGTGTACCAGTGTGTACCAGTGTGTACCGGTGTGTACCAGTGTGTACCAGTGTGTACCGGTGTGTACCAGTGTGTACCAGTGTGTACCAGTGTGTACGGGTGTGTACCAGTGTGTACCAGTGTGTACCAGTGTGTACCGGTGTGTACCAGTGTGTACCGGTGTGTACCAGTGTGTACCGGTGTGTACCGGTGTGTACCAGTGTGTACCAGTGTGTACCAGTGTGTACGGGTGTGTACCAGTGTGTACCAGTGTGTACCAGTGTGTACCGGTGTGTACCAGTGTGTACCGGTGTGTACCAGTGTGTACCAGTGTGTACCGGTGTGTACCAGTGTGTACCAGTGTGTACCAGTGTGTACGGGTGTGTACGGGTGTGTACCAGTGTGTACCAGTGTGTACCAGTGTGTACCAGTGTGTACGGGTGTGTACGGGTGTGTACCAGTGTGTACGGGTGTGTACCAGTGTGTACCAGTGTGTACCGGTGTGTACCAGTGTGTACGGGTGTGTACCAGTGTGTACCAGTGTGTACCGGTGTGTACCAGTGTGTACGGGTGTGTACCAGTGTGTACCAGTGTGTACCGGTGTGTACCAGTGTGTACCGGTGTGTACCAGTGTGTACCAGTGTGTACCAGTGTGTACGGGTGTGTACGGGTGTGTACCAGTGTGTACCAGTGTGTACCAGTGTGTACCGGTGTGTACCAGTGTGTACCGGTGTGTACCAGTGTGTACCAGTGTGTACCGGTGTGTACCAGTGTGTACCAGTGTGTACCAGTGTGTACGGGTGTGTACGGGTGTGTACCAGTGTGTACCAGTGTGTACCAGTGTGTACCAGTGTGTACGGGTGTGTACGGGTGTGTACCAGTGTGTACCAGTGTGTACCAGTGTGTACGGGTGTGTACGGGTGTGTACCAGTGTGTACGGGTGTGTACCAGTGTGTACCAGTGTGTACCGGTGTGTACCGGTGTGTACCGGTGTGTACCGGTGTGTACCAGTGTGTACCAGTGTGTACCGGTGTGTACCGGTGTGTACCGGTGTGTACCGGTGTGTACCAGTGTGTACCAGTGTGTGTCAGTGTGTACCAGTGTGTACCAGTGTGTACCAGTGTGTACGGGTGTGTACCAGTGTGTACCAGTGTGTACGGGTGTGTACCAGTGTGTACCAGTGTGTACCAGTGTGTACCAGTGTGTACCAGTGTGTACCGGTGTGTACCAGTGTGTACCAGTGTGTACCAGTGTGTACCGGTGTGTACCGGTGTGTACCAGTGTGTACCAGTGTGTACCGGTGTGTACCAGTGTGTACCAGTGTGTACCAGTGTGTACGGGTGTGTACCGGTGTGTACCAGTGTGTACCAGTGTGTACCGGTGTGTACCGGTGTGTACCGGTGTGTACCGGTGTGTACCAGTGTGTACCAGTGTGTGTCAGTGTGTACCAGTGTGTACCAGTGTGTACCAGTGTGTACGGGTGTGTACCAGTGTGTACCAGTGTGTACCGGTGTGTACCGGTGTGTACCGGTGTGTACCGGTGTGTACCAGTGTGTACCAGTGTGTACCGGTGTGTACCGGTGTGTACCGGTGTGTACCGGTGTGTACCAGTGTGTGTCAGTGTGTACCAGTGTGTGTCAGTGTGTACCAGTGTGTACGGGTGTGTACCAGTGTGTACCAGTGTGTACGGGTGTGTACCAGTGTGTACGGGTGTGTACCAGTGTGTACGGGTGTGTAACGTTGTGCTTCTCGTGCAGTTTATCCTGATCTACATCTTTGTGGAGATGTACAACACACCGCTACACTACGGCCCGTACGAGTACCCGGCCTGGGGGCGTGCGCTGGGGGTGTGTCTGGGGGCGGTCAGCTGCATACAGATCCCCATCTGGTCAGTCGTGGCCGTGGTCAGCGAGTCCGGCACCCTGCGTGATGTAAGTACACAGCCCGCCGGTCTACCCCCCCCCCGCCCCCCGCCCCCCCGAGACCCCCGCCCCCCCGAGACCCCCGCCCCCCCGAGACCCCCGCCCCCCGAGATCAGACTCCCTCCCCATCGCCCGTCGGTCAGTCGTCACCGTGGTCAGTGAGCCTTGCGTGACGCAAGGATGCTACCTCGCCCGCTCCCCATCGGTCAGCCCCCTCCAGACCCTCCCCTCTCACCCAAGATTAGACCACACGCTGACCCCGCGACCCTATCCTGACCCCACGCTGACCCTACCGCCCTCGCCTCGACCCAGCCTGACCCCACACTGACCCCATCCTGACATCACCCTGAGCCCACCATGACCCCATGCTGACCCTTCGACCCAACTCTGACCTCCCTGACCTCACCCTGCCCCCACGCTGACCCTATCCTGACCTCACCCTGCCCCACCTTGACCCTACCCAGCCCCCTGACCCTACCCTGACCCCACGCTGACCCTATACTGACCTCACCCCGCCCCACCTTGACCCTACCCTGACGCCCGACCCCCCGGAGACCTGGTCTTGCTCCCCCCCCTCCTGCCCAGACCCCACCGCAAAACCCGGGCCCCTCTATCCCCCCCCACCCCTTGTCCAGCGGTGACCCAGGGTTATGACCCCCTGCAACCCCTCGCCCTGCTTGCTGCCACGTTGAGGAGCACCCTTGGGTGCCAGCTTCACCCTTGGGTGCCAGCTTCACCCTTGGGTGCCGGCCTCACCCTTGGGTGCCGGCCTCACCCTTGGGTGCCAGCTTCAACCTTGGGTGCCAGCTTCACCCTTGGGTGCCAGCTTCACCTTTGGGTGCCTGCCTCACCCTTGGGTGCCAGCTTCACCCTTGGGTGCCTGCCTCACCCTTGGGTGCCAGCTTCACCCTTGGGTGCCGGCTTCACCCTTGGGTGCCAGCTTCACCCTTGGGTGCCAGCTTCACCCTTGGGTGCCGGCTTCACCCACCGCTCTCCCTTCCTCCCACAGCGCTTCCGGAA
Source organism: Raja brachyura (assembly GCA_963514005.1). The sequence goes on from CAUPSL010001405.1 coordinate 66,167, forward strand.
GGCCATCCGACCCTTGAACTCATGGAAGGTGACCGGGGGTGACCGGACCTTCACCCAACACATCATCGACGTCCCCTTCCACGTCACGCTGACCGACCACGAGGTCACTGGCTCTCAGGCCTGAGTGACCGGCACCGGGGTCGGTGGCCGGAGGTCCGGAGGTCCGGGGTTCAGTGGCCAGAGCATTGGGCCTGGGTCTGAGTGACCGGTGCCGTGGGCCCAGGCTCAGAGGTCAGGGGTCAGTGGCTGGAGAGCTGGGGTCATTTCCTGGACTGACCGGCGGTGGCGTCAGCTCGGGGTCAACGCCTGGACGTGGCTATGGGTCAATGTCCAGTCTGCCCCCACTGACCTCTGACCTGCGCCCTGGCCCAATGCTCGGACCACCCCCACTGACCAGCAGCGAGGATGTCCAGACCCACGGCTCAAACACGGACAGTCCACCACCTCAGGCCGCCAGACAAGCGGGAGCCAGACGGCTGCACGCGGGAGGAGACGGCGGCTAGACTGGGCCTGTCGCGGCCCCTGGCCCTGGACGCATGGACTACATCGTCCAGCACTCCCACTGTCCACTCACCGCCCCACTGGTTCCCGCAGTGACCACAAATGCCCACTGTCACCGCATAAAGAGGCCCCGTCAGAACTGCCCAGAAATAGATCCTGAGTGACCGGCACCGGGGTCAGTGGCCGGAGGTCTGGAGGTCCGGGGTTCAGTGGCCGGAGCGTTGGGCCTGGGTCTGAGTGACCGGTGCCCTGGGCCCAGGCTCAGGACACAGACCCAGGACACAGACACCGCCACCCCCCCCCCCCCCACAGTGCGACACCCCCTCACCCCCGCCCCCTCCCTCAGTGCTACATATAAAGCTAAGAGGCGTAGATAGGGTAGACAGTCACAGCCTTGTCCCCAGGGTGGGGATGTCACAGACTAGAGGGCACAGCTTTAAGGTGAGAGGGGCAAAGTTTAAAGGGGATGTGCGGGGCAAGTGTTTTACACAGAGGGTGGTGGGGGCCTGGAACTCGCTGCCAGGGGTGGGGGTGGAGGCAGATACGACAGTGGCGTTTAAGAGGCGTTTAGACGGGCTCGTGGATATGCAGGGAATGGAGGGATACGGATCACGTGCTGGTAGAGGGGGTTAGTGTAACTTGGCTTCATGTACAGCACGGACATTGTGGGCCGAAGGGCCTGTTCCTGTGCTGTCACCCTCTCACTACTGAACATTACACAAGATACAGTCATGTTCTGTGATACAGTGAAAGGCCTTATTTATGTGCTGTCCTTAGTAGACGGAGAAACAGTACAACTATAAAAAGTGCAACGCCTGCAATGGGGTAGGTTGGAAGATGGAGACAACACCCCGGCTTATGGGAGGACAGTTCAGTAGTTTGATAGCAGAGGGGAAGAAGCTGTTCCTGAGTCTGGTGGTGCGCGCTTTCAAGCTCCTGTACCTTCTGCCGGACGGGGGCGGGGAGAAGAGGGAATGACCGGGGTGTGAGTGGTGCTTTTGTCGAGGCAGCGTGAAGGGTAGAGTCTAGAGATCCAGCGCGGAAACAGGCCCTTCGGCCCACATAGTCTGCCCTGACCAGCGATCCCCGCACACTAACACTATCCTACACACACACATTTACATTTGTACCAAGCCAATTAGACAATAGACAACAGGTGCAGGAGGAGGCCATTCGGCCCTTCGAGCCAGCACCGCCATTCAATGTGATCATGGCTGATCATCCACATCAGTACCCCGTTCCTGCCTTCTCCCCATGTCCCCTGACTCCGTTAGCCCCAAGAGCTGAATCTAACTCTCGCTTGAAAACATCCAGTGAATCGGCCTCCACTGCCTCCTGTGGCAGAGAATTCCACAGATTCACAACTCTCTGGGTGCAAAAGTGTTTCCTCATCTCAGTCCTAAATGGCCGACCCCTTATTCTTAAACAGTGACCCCCTGGTTCTGGACTCCCCCAACATCGGGGAACATTTTTCCTGCATCCAGCCTGTCCAATCCCTTAAGAATGTTATATGTTTCTATAAGATTCCCTCTCATCCTTCTAAACTCCAGTGAAGATAAGCCATAGATAATGTTGCATCTCAGTGCCTTTGTATATTGATGCTTGTACTGAGCTGATACAGGAATGAATGTCACTGTACCTCGATGTGTGAAATAAAGTACATGACCATGTAGGCTCCACAAGTTTGCATCGGTACCCACAGAATTTAATTTGTAGACAAAGTGCTACAACTTTGATCAAAAATTAAACTATATTTATCAATATTTGTTTCCAGTTACATCGTCTCTTGTTTTGGTTTTGTGAACAAACTAATTTAATGAACTAATGTTTAAAAATTATAGGAAGGTGGACAAAAGTGCTGGAGCAACTCAGCGGGTGAGGCAGCATCCACGGAGCGAAGGAAATGGGCAACGTCACCTATACCGTCCCTCCAGAGATGCTGCCTGTCCCGCTGAGTTGCTGCAGCATCGTGTGTCTACATTCGGCTTAAACCAGCATCTGCAGTTCCTTCTTACACAGACTCTTGATCAGTGCGGGTGTCAGGGGTTATGGGGAGAAGGCAGGAGAATGGGGATCGGCCTTTGGCTCTCCGTCATGGAGCCCGCAGTCTCTGGCGAGAGACCGCTTACGGGAACTCCACGTCACGGGAGTTTCGACCGCCCCGACGAGGGAGCTTAGACGCCCCGACGTAGGAGTTCGATCGCCAACTGCGGGCAGTTCGACTCCCCCGAAAGGAAAAAAGAAGATAAGACTTTATTGCCTTCCGTCACAGTGGGGAATGTGGGGAATTCGCTGTGGTGGAAGTTTATGTAAATTTTTACGTAGTTGTGTGTCGTGTCGCTTTTTTGTTACGAATGTTTGATAAACCAATAGACAATAGGCAACAGGTGCAGGAGTCGGCCATTCGGCCCTTCGAGCCAGCTCCGCCATTCAATGTGATCATGGCTGATCATCCCCAATCAGTACCCCGTTCCTGCCTTCTCCCCATATCCCCTGATTCCGCTATCTTTAAGAGCCCTATCTAGCTCTCTCATGAAAGCATCCAGAGAACCGGCCTCCACCGCCCTCTGAGGCAGAGAATCCCACAGACTCACCACTCTCTGGGTGAAACCAAACTCCTCATATGTTGCAGAACATACTTGACTGATAAATTATGATTATGAGATAGATGAGCCATGATCGAATGGCAGAGTTGACTTGATGGGCCGAATGGCCTAATTCTGCTCCTCTAACTTATTTACTTATGAATAACATTCTTTACCAGAAACTAAAATGTTTTGTTAAAGTATATTATTGTAATAGTCTTGTAATACGTTCGGGCGAAATATATTAAAAACCTTCCCAAACATAGATGTCACGTTGTTGTATGAAGGAACTGCAGATGCTGGTTTAAACCGAAGATAGACACAAAATGCTGGAGTAACTCAGCGGGACAGACAGCATCTCTGGAGAGGAGGAATGGGGTTAGGAGGAGAGATAGATCAGGCGTGATTGAATGGGGAGTATAACTTGTGAACTTGTGAATGACTTTGCGGACAGGCAGCGTCTCTGGACGTTTGGGGTCGAGGCCCTTCTTCAGACTGAGAGTCCGGGGAAAGTGAAACGAGAGATATAGACAGTGATGTGGAACAAACGGAAAAACGATCTGCAGAAAAGTAACGATGATAAAGGAAACGGGCCGTTGTTCGCTGTTTGTTGGGTGAGAACGAGAAGCTGGTGCCACTTGGGTGGGGGAGGGATGGAGAGAGAGGAATGCCGGGGTTACATGAAGTTAGAGGATGTTAGCTGTGAGGAGGATGCTAGGAGAATGCAGGTGACTTGGATAGGCTGGGTGAGTGGGCAAATGTTTGGCAGATGCAGTATAATGTGGATAAATGTGAGGTTATCCACTTTGTGGCAACAATAGGAAAACCGACTACTATCTAAATGGTGGCCGATTAGGAAAAGGGGAGATGCAGCGCGACCTGGATGTCATGGTACACCAGTCATTGAAAGTAGGCATGCAGGTACAGCAGGCAGTGAAGAAAGCCAATGGTATGTTAGCTTTCATAGCAAAAGGATTTGAGTATAGGAGCAGGGAGGTTCTACTTCAGTTGTATAGGGTCTTGGTGAGACCACACCTGGAGTATTGCGTACAGTTCTGGTCTCCAAATCTGAGGAAGGACATTATTGCCATAGAGGGAGTGCAGCGAAGGTTCACCAGACTGATTCCTGGATGTCAGGACTGTCTTATGAACAAAGACTGCATAGACTCGGTTTATACTCTCTAGAATTTAGGAGATTGAGGGGGGATCTTATAGAAACTTACAAGATTCTTAAGGGGTTGGACAGGCTAGATGCAGGAAGATTGTTCCCGATGTTGGGGAGGTCCAGGACAAGGGTCACAGCTTAAGGATAAGGGGGAAATCCTTTAGGACCGAGATGAGAAGGACTTTTTTCACACAGAGAGTGGTGGGTCTCTGGAACTCTCTGCCACAGAGGGTAGTTGAGGCCAGTTCATTGGCTATATTTAAGAGGGAGTTAGATGTGGCCCTTGTGGCTAAAGGGATCAGGGGGTATGGAGAGAAGGCAGGTACGGGATACTGAGTTGGATGATCAGCCATGATCATATTGAATGGCGGTGCAGGCTCGAAGGGCCGAATGGCCTACTCCTGCACCTAATTTCTATGTTTCTATGTTTCTAGAGAAGTCAATGTTCACACCGCTGGGGTGTAAGCTGCCCAAGCGAAATATGAGGTGCTGTTCCTCCAATTTGTGTTTAGCCTCAGATTGCCAAAGAACAGAATGTTTACAGCATTCAATATCAGTTCAGTTCAGTTCATTGTCACGTGTAACGAGCTACAGTGAAAAGCTTTGTTGCGTGCTAACCAGTCAGCGAAAGACAATACATGATTACAATCCAGCCGTCCACAGTGTACAGATACATGACAAGGGAATAACGTTTAGTGCAAGGTAAAGTCCGATTAAAATAGCCCGAGGGTCACCAATGAGGTAGATAGTAGTTCAGGGACCGCTCTCTAGTTGGTGAGAGGACGGTCCAGTTGCCTGATAACAGCCGGGAAGAAACTGTCCCTGAATCTGGAGGTGTGTGTGCGTTCGTTTTCACACTTCTGTACCTCTTGCCCGATGGGAGAGGGGAGAAGATAATGATATAATAGATACGAACGGTTTCGCAGGTTATAGTCATGCATAAAACCAGAGCATATACGGATATACCGAGACAGGCCCTTCAGCCCAACTTGCCTATTCTGACCTCGATGCCCCACTGTGCTAGTCCCACCTGCCTGCGTTTGGATAGGAGAAGAGAGGTGTATGGGCCAAACGCAGGCAGGTGGGACTAGTGTAGATGGGACATGTTGGCCGGCATGGACGTTGGGCCGAAGGGCCTGTTTCTGCGTTGGGTAACTCTCGAACAGTGAATGCAACACTATTGGCTGTTAATTAAATAATTACATCCCAGCTCC